>CAXHSM010000047.1:1808911-1998410 GCA_964019185.1 Maratus speculifer | reverse complement strand
TTCTTCACTTTATTTTATTCAGCAAAGTATGTAAAAATATTTAATTGAATTCTCGTTATTTAAATCAAGTTCGAATAATAAATGCATTTCATTATCTGTATATCATGGCAAAAATATAAAAAAAACATTGTAAAGATTAAAAGAATTTTTTGACAATGATAACAATATCATTAGGAGGAGAAGGCTGTTTCAGTAATGATACATATGATATCGTAAAACAGGAAAGTTAGTCGAAAATTGTAAAAAAATTGATAATAATATGTACGTACAGAGTCACATATCAGACGCTAGTTTCTGCAATCTCACATACTTTGTAAACAGTACCCTTAAATTCAATCCACAGTAGGAGGGAATATGATGATTTATAATAATTTTTGGATCCAGAATCATTTGTAAAACAATAGTACTTCTGAGAATATCAGGATTTTATTCTAGGTGTGATATGTGTATAAGAATCCAGTACACTTGATACACAAGGAAATATGATACATGAACCATTCAGATATATTTTGAGTTTCCCAATCACAGTGATCACGCTATCCAATAAGATGTTTGAAGTGTGAAAGAGGGATTACTTAGCATGGCGCTCATCTTCCGATACTAGAAACACCATGACAGCCCCAAATTGTCCATGTCAGTGCCTCTGTTGCAGTGGCTTCTCAAAGCATGTACTAGCGACATGATTTAAAATAAAGTATGTTTTTTTAAAAAACCACACACCAAAACTTTCTCATTAAATGTGACTTAAATGTTCTCTACACATAACATCATTTTTAGAAGATTTCGTGTTTTATATCACACACCAAATTTTTCTCACCAGAATGAATTAAAAGGTGTCTTCTTAAAGTAATTTTTCGAGAAAAAGTCTTGTGGCATGTCTCACACACAAACGGTATCTCACCAGAATGAATTAAGAGATGGCCATTCAGAATACTTTTACGAGAGAATTTCTTATTGCATATTTCACAAACAAAAGGTTTCTCACCAGTATGAATTAACCGATGTTTGCTTAAAGAACTCTTAGCTGAGAATTTCTTGTTGCATATCTCACAAACGAAAGGTTTCTCACCTGTATGAATCAACCTATGTCTACATAAATCACTTTTTAAGGAGAACGTTTTGTTGCATATCTCACACGCAAAAGTTTTTTCACCAGAATGAATTAAAAAGTGTTTGCTTAAATTACTTTTTAGAGAGAAACCCTTGTTGCATGTCTCACACACGAAAGGTTTCTCACCAGAATGAATGAACAGGTGTTTGCTTAAAGAACTCTTTTGCGAGAAACTTTTATTGCATGTCTCACACGCAAAAGGTTTTTCACCAGAATGAATTAAAAGGTGTTTGCTTAAATTACTTTTTTGAGAGAAACCCTTGTTGCATGTCTCACACACGAAAGGTTTCTCACCAGAATGAATGAACAGGTGTTTGCTTAAAGAACTCTTTTGCGAGAAACTTTTATTGCATGTCTCACACACAAAAGGTTTTTCACCAGTGTGAATTAAAAGATGTTTCTTTAACTCACTCTTCGAAGAGAAATTCTTTTTGCAAGTCTCACACATAAAAAGTTTCTCATCAGTATCGATTAATACATGACTGCTTAAATGTCTGTTTCGAGAGAAATTTTTATTGCATGTCTCACCAGTATGAACAAGCCTGTGTCTACTAAAATGACTCTTATGAGAGAAATTCTTGTGGCATATCTCACACACAAAAGATTTCTTTTTCTGTGAGCTACAAGCTGTTTTTCCAAACATATTTCTTAAAGAAATATTTTCTTGCATATTTCAGACATTAAAGAGAGTTTTGAACATTCCGTTGTATATCTAAATTTATAGCCTTATGCATCTGCAAGAAATATGAATAAATTACTTACTTTTTACAATTCATCATGAAAAAATATAAGAAAAAATAATTTATAATGAAAAAATAAAATCAAGATGAAAAACTGAATTGAATTAAAAATTTCTATCACATAAAAAAACTACAATAGAAACTTAATTCAGAACTGATAGAATATCAGATGCATTATATAATTATAAAACAATTAAAATATTATGAATAAAATAATGAGAAATAAACGAAATATCTTCTATCATAAAACAAATAAACATTAAAATTAAACATTAAATGTAAAAATTATAAATAAAAAATTAAGCAAATTGTTATAAAAAAAGCATTTTATCATATTATTTATAAACTAGCTGTTCTGCCCGGCGTTGCGCGGGTTCATTAAAAAATAGCAAGAATTGCGAAAAAACTTTAATAATCATAATAAAAACCTCGAAAAATTTTTAAAAAATGCTGCACGAATTTCGTCTAAACTTCGTTGAAAAGAAATGGGCTAGAAAATTGAAGTTGGATTATTTTTACTAATGTGGAAAAATCTTACAAATCGCAAAATACATTAAAAATCTTATAAAAATATAAAACAAAATTCAAAAATTGTGTTTCAAAATTCGAATAAACTTTGGAGAAAAGAGATCAGAATTTAATAAATTCGGCCAAAAATTGAACCTCTAAAAATCGAAGCGGGTCGCGAAGAAACGTAAACATCGCTTTAAAAATTACAAAATTTTCAAAAATCACGGATATCAAAATTTACTCTACTTGGATAAATGTTTTGAATCTAATTAATTTGATAATGTAAAAAGCATTGAAATACGAAAAAAAAACTGCTAAAAATCGCAATAAAAATCTTTAATCGCACAGGAGAAAATTTATCATATTAGCGAAGAAATTAAAAACCGAATGCCTTTTCCGTATTTGAAAAAAAATCGCCGTAAAAAAAAAACAAAAAAAAAAACAAAAAAAAACAAAATCATACTGCATTAAAAATTGCTGTAGATCAAAATAAGAGAGCAAAACAATTACCGTAAAGGATAGAAATTTGAAACCAAACTCTTATTAGTCTAGAAATTTAAAATCAAATTCCTTTAAAAAAAAGTAAAAAAAGTAAAAACACTGAGAAAGCTCAAAAATTGCATTGAAGATTGTAATGAAAGTCGTAAAACATAAAAAAATCCCTAGGGTAAAAATTCACTGTTGTAATATAAAATGTTGTAATCAAGAAATTAACCATATTAACCAAAAAGTTTGAAATCGAAATCGATTTCCGGAGGTAAAAAAATCGCCACGGAACTTGAAGAATGGCTAAAAATTACATTGAAAATTGCATTAAAAATAGCTAAATATTTGGAAGTTAATGCTCAAAAAATAATATTAAGGCAGGGCGGGGGTGGGGTTATGATCGAAATCATTCATAAATTACAAAATGTAGGCATGGAACGCCAAAATCATATTAAGAGATAAAACATTGAATTCGAAACATAACTACATTAAACAAAATGTTTTATATCAAAATTGGTTTCTGAATGGCAGAAAATTGCCAAGGAACTTAAAAAATGGCTAAAAATCGTATCGAAAACTATATTAAAAATCGCTGAATATTTAAAAGTCATGGCTGTAAAAATTTAATATTCAGTCGAAAATATTGTAATCGGAAATCGTTCATGAATAAGGAAAAGTCAACACGGAACACCTAAAATCCCCCAAACTAACTAAAAATTACATTGAATATCACATTAAAAATTGGCAAAATTCATAAAAGTGTGGAGAACAAATTGTACTATTTATGCTAAAAGTTAGAAACCGAAATTCTTTTACCAATGTCAATAACTGTCACAGAACTTGAAAAATCACTATAAAACAGATTAAAAATCAGTAAAATTCAAAAATCCGGGCAAAATTTGCAATAGTAAGATAAACATTTATATTAAATTTCTGCGGACATAATTTACCATAATGGGACAAAACATTGAAATCTGAACTTTTTCATTAGTTAAAAAATATTGACACAAAACTTGCTAAACATTTTATGAAAATACACAAAAAATCTTAATCATTGATGTAAAAATTTACTACATTAAGCTACAAATTATTTAAAATTTCTTTTTCAAATGTGAAAAAATCGCCGTGGACCCGAAAACATTTAAAAATGGTATTCAAAAGTTCATTGCAAATCGTTTCAAATTTAAAAATAGCGGGGGACAACATTTACATTAATGGAGTAAAATAGTGTAATCTGAATTATTTCTTAAATACGAATGAAAAAATCGGCTCAAAGCGTGAGAAATAATGAAAACATTGCTAAAAATTGCATTAAAAAATCACTAAATTTCAAAATTCGTAAATGAAGTGTAAATGTTTGAAATTAATTTCCTTCTCGAAATTTCAAAAAATAGCCGTGAGATTTAAAAAAAACCCAATATAAAACCACTGAAAAATTCATTAAAAATCGCTAAATGTAAATACATCCCGTAAATAAAAAATATTCTAGTCGTGTAAAACGTAGCAACCATTCTTTTTTACATGAATTACAAAAAAATCGACGCAGAACACAAAATATATCAAAAATCACATTTAAAATCGACAAAATTAAAAAAAGGTAAATGGTGAAATTTACTATATTAGGCTAAAAGTTTGAAACCAAAATAATTTTTTTAATTGTTAAAACACCATTGTGATGGGGATCGAAAAAAATAGTACAAAATCGCATTAAAAAGTTCTTTAAAATCGCATTGAAAAATGCACTAAATATCGCTAGTTATTTTTTAAATCGCAGTAATCAGAATTTCATCAAACGGATAAAACATTCTAATCGGAAATCTGAACTATTTGATTATCCGGTTGACCAAGAAACTATCTGGGTCAAACCATAAGACTAAACTACAATAATGGCGGATCGTAAATTCCATATTCACCTGACATTAAACATGTTACATATGTTTGTTACGTCATCAAGTGGTTTTTACTTCTTATTTTTATATGTATTTGTATTAATGTTTTTCTAAATTATCTCTTCTTTCATTATTTAACATAAAAATTACATCTATTTGCATAATTTGGCGAAATTGGTCCACAGGATAATCACGTAGTAAAAGGAAATCCTTTATAGATAATAAAAAATCGATACGGAACACAACAATTCTTGAAAAATCGCGTTAAAAATCTCTAAAATTATATTAGATTAAAAGTTTGAAATCAATTTTTACTTCCGAATATCAAAAAATCTACATAAAACTCGAAAATTTTCTAAAAATTGCATTGAAAAGTGCATTAAAAATCACTAATATTAAAAAATCACAGGGGTCAAAATTTAATCTAATAGGGTAAAACGTTGTAATTAGAAATATCTCATGAATGACAAAAATCCGACATCAAACGCAAAAAATCTCGAAAAATCGTATTAAAATTACCTGAAATTCATAAATCTTAACAGCTAAAATTTAATACATCAGCCTGAAAGTTTTAATCAAATTTCGTTTTACTAATGTCGAATAATAGCGGCAAAATTTACATTAAATAATTCACTAAAAATCCAAACATCGTTACACGAAATCCAAATAAATTATATTGAAAAGAGAACAAAATTCTCTAATTTAGGTCGAAAGAATGAAACTGCTTTCCTTTTCACTAATGTGGAAAAATCGCCTCGAAACCCACTAAAATTCGCATATGAATTAAATTAAAAAAACTGAAAATCGGCCTTCAAGGTGTAAAATTTCATACATAACTTCGTGCAGCGGTCTCTCCACAGCATCGCCAGTACTTTAAAAATTTTATCATCCGTTATAAACTACCTTAAAGTGTAAAACAGATCTTCTTATTACATTTCCTAATTTTTTTCGCGCCCCTCCTTTCACGCACCCTAAAATGTGTCACACCATTGTTTGTTTACATTTTTTTATCATGTATTATAAACCATTTTAAAATTTAAAATAAATCACATTGTTATATTTCCAAATTTTAACAAAATCGCGCTCTGTTAGTTCCATTTTTGACCACCAGCTAGCGCATTCTATTCTTCAAAAACTTTATCAAAACGATACTCTGTTAAACAACCTATCAGGTGATATATTACTCGAGGAGGTAGCGGTCTTAAGCAAGAATTTAAGATATTTTATGAAATTGCAATTCGAAAATAGTGGTAACTAAATTTTTGACATTTTAGGTAAATTTCGCAAAAAAATACTACTTATTGCATTCTCAACAGATCAAGATTTTGATAGAACAACTATGAAAAAATAGATGCTAAACGCAAAAAATCTCGAAAAAGCGTTAAAAATCACATTGAAAATAGCATTCAAAATCGTTAAAATCTAAAATTCGTAACAAACACAAAATTTAGGGCTAAAAGTTTGAAACGATTTTCTTTTTATCAATTAAAAAAAAAAAAAACGCCAAATGGGAAAAAACACTAAACATCGCATTAAAATTCGTTAAAAATTCAAAAATCACTGTACAAATTCCGAATAAACTTTGCTGAAAAGAGAAAAAAAATTGCTATAGTGGGTTAAAAGAATGAAACCGTATTTCTTTCACTAATGGGATAAAACTGCAAAAAGAACGCTAAAAATCGCCTAAAAAATTATAAAAAAAATCTAATCGAAAAATTGAAAATCGGCCTTCGAGGTGCAAAACTACATGTATAAAAGTACCTTTCCTCCACATTTTGTAACTCTACGTACGGCAGACTCTTCAGAACAGCGCTGACACACACACAAACTTGTCTTTATTATTATAGATTTAAAAAAATAGCGTTCTATTAGTTCCATTTTCCACCACCAGGTAGAGCATTCTATTCTTCAAAAACTTTATCAAAACCATACTCTGTTAAATAACCTATCAGGTGATATATAACTCGAGGGGGTAGCGGTCTTAAGCAAGAATTTAAGATAGTTTATGAAATTGCTATTCGAAAATAGTGGTACCTAAATTTTTGACATTTTAGGTAGATTTCACAAAAAAATACTACTTATCGCATTCTCAACAGCTCAAGTTTTTGATAGAACAACTATGAAAAAAATAGATGCTAAACGCAAAAATCTTTAAAAAACGTTAAAAATCGCATTAAAAATCGTTAAAATCTAAAAATCGTAACAAACACAACATTCAGGGCATTAGGCTAGAAGTTTAAAACGATTTTCTTTTTCTCAATCTCAAAAAATAGCCTCAAAATGAGAAAAAAACACTAAAAATCGCATTAAAAATTCGTTAAAAAAATCAAAAATCGCTGTACAAATTCCGAATAAACAAAAAAATTGCTAAAATAAAAAAAAATTGCTATTTTGGGTTAAAAGAATGAAACCGTATTCCTTTCACTAATGGGATAAAACCCCAAAAATAACGCTAAAAATCGCCTAAAAAATTATTTAAAAAAATCTAAACAAAAAATCGAAAATCGAGCTTCGAGGTGCAAAACTACATGTAAAAAAGTACCTTCCCTCCAAATTTTGTAACTCTACGTGCAGCAGTCTCTACAGAACAGCGCTGACAGACAAACATCCTTCTCTCTTTATTATTATAGAAGATAAAACTTAAAGCAAATCGAAGGATAAAATTCGATAGTTTCACGCAATCAAAAGAAACGGATATATTTTATAAGCAGTGAGATAAAAATCAACTATTTTTGTTGCAAGAGACTGATAATATGACAACTGTTTTAAATCGGAATTTATCCAAAATGATTGATTTTTCAATCTTATATAACCAATTATTAAGACAAGACTTTGTATTGTTAGTTCAACTTATATTGCATGGTAATAATTTAATCATTTATTAGCCTTTTTTACATCTTTAAAAAGATATATAATTGATAATATGTAAATCAAAATACACTTTTTTATGCTATTTCAAAACACAGCTCACTCAGAAATATATTCGCAGACCCATGGAAATTGGATGATAAAATCTGTGAAAAGTAACCATCAAAATGAATTATAATATAGTGTGTAGAAAATTTAATAGTCACGATAGAGTATCAGACGGGAAAGTAAAATCACACAAATAGAATATTTTATTCAAAAACTAATCAACCAAAAAACTCTTCAGTATGTTTGATAAAAATTATGAAAACAGCAATAGTTCAATTTGTATTGCAGATAAAATGCACCATCTACAAGCAGCATAAAAAGATCCTGTTTATAGGGAATATTTTAAAATTTAATTTGAAAATAGAGAAATTGATCTGGAATAACTAATTTATTATAGTGATTTTGAAGCATTAGAAGAGACAGACTGGTCTCAAATATTTTATATAATAAGCAATTAAATAATGACATTTTCACAGATAACTCCTTTTACAGCACTGCTCTAAATGCCCGGCAATTAATAAAAGTAAATATAAAAAGGAAAAGTGCACAAAAAACACTTAAATAGGAATCACATGTACATCAGAATCAAATTTCTTTTTCTGCGAAATAATAAAATTAAAAATATTATACTCAATTTAGCGTAGCATATTATAACAAATTAGCATAGTGAACATGTATTACTTATCTTGTACAGTAAATTCTCTCAAATCCGAGAACACCAGAAATCCGCGCATTTTTTCAGATGTAAACAATGAAATTAAAGATGGCGCTGAAGTAAAATAAAACATACTTACAGAAAATCTCATTTATGTTAAATTTATTGAATATTTAAAGACAGTAAAAACGTTTACTTTGTAATAAAACAGTTTGTAATTTTCTACTGTGCCAGTTTTCTTTACCTTTTGCAAAGCCGTATAGTCGCGCATCTGCTTGAGCATAAGTAGTTCGTTGGGTGTAGTTTAAATAGGAGTTTAATTAAGAAAGCTAGAAATAGTTTTCCGAAAAGCTTCCAGAGACAGTTTTTTCTTATTCAGAATAAGACGATGAAACAAGTTAATGTTATGGAAATTAGCTAATCGCTCCTCAAATGTGAAAAAAAAATACCAAACCGATCCGGATTAACTGGGTCCGAATTAGCGGGGATCTACTGTACAAAAAATTCTATAGCAATATCTATTTTTCACTTATTTTCAACTTCTTCCTTTTTTATTAATGTCTTTCAATTTAAATTCTGCAGTATTAAATAATGTTTCTTAGACGTAAGATGATAGATATTTAATCGAAATAATCATTATCGTATCGAAGTTGCAATGTAATTTAACTTACAATGTCGTTTGGTTGTGTTTGTAATCCGCGGATAATTTTTGCAATATAAAATTATTATGTGATAGTTTAATTACTATTTCTTTATCCCTGCTAGCTAAGAAACGAATTAGGGATCTACATCCGGTTTACTAATTAGGATGATCAATATTTTATCGAAATAATCATTATCATATCGTAGTCCTATCATAATGTAACTTTCAATGACCATTTGGCAGTGTTTGTAATTCGAAGAGCAGGATAATTTTTGTTGTATAAAATGAATATTTTAAAATTAATCAAGCTTTTTTTGTTTATTAACAAAGACAAATATATTTCTTCATAAAAAAGATTGATTTTTCCTCATCATTATTTATATTTAGTATTTTACCTTAATTATCTACTTTATTTTAATATTTTTCTATAATTTTATTTTACTTGACTTTTTTATAATAATTACTTACTTTTTAACTATTTATTTATTTAAATATTTTACTTAATTATTTTAATGCTTGAATTTATTATATGCATTCATTATAAGGCTTAACTACCAATGAAATTAAAGTTTCAAAACCGTAAACAAATCGATGACCAGAAATCCGCACAACCCCTGGTCCCAAGCTTTGCAGATTTGAGGAAGTCTACTGTATATTTATAAAAAATAAATGTGCTATAATGTGACACTTAAAGAAACACATGTTCATGGAAATCAATAATGAGTTACCATTGCAAAATATTTAATAAGTTCAATTATTTCATTTACGTTTTACATCAACCAAATAATTAATTGATAAAAAAAAAATCAAGACATAAAGTTTGTTTTTAGTTTTGAAATGAGTTATTTATTTTCTCATTGCCATCACATCTTCTATTAATACTCTTCGTTAGCATATTGCATTATATTTTCAATTTTATCGTTAATTTATTTGGTAGCTAAGAGTATTATCATTTAATTTTTTTCCAAAAAAAATATTTTTTTTGCAGTATCATCGAGTGTTGAATACATATATTTAAATAGATCAAAGATAGAAGAATGTTTTGACGTAGTAGATTCCATGAGTGTTTTGTAATAGTATTTATACACACGTAGCTACCAAATATTCCAGGTGGTGACAAATACTTTACATCAAAGTTCCTTCATATTCCTCTGTTAGTGATTAAAATTTTTCTGTAGTAAGATTTTTTTTAATAACATTTACAGAAAAAGTCGTTATTTTGTAGAAGCATTACCATAAATAATATCTTCACAATGAACAAACAAACTCACCAGTCATGTAAAAATAATAGAGTTTTGGGAATTTTACTTAAAACTATGTAATTTTTAAAGCAATAGCTGAATGAAAATGATCATCTGTTTCATTTTTATTGTGAGTATTACAAAATACAAGAACATATCAAAATTTGTGAATATTTTCAATTAAACACTGTGAACAACAAGAATACAATGCCTAAATTTTGGAGAAAGCTTGTATTTTCTCTCAAATTAGACTATAGGTAAGCAGACAATCTGAAAGAATTATTTGAACATTATATACCAAAATTTACATATTACAAACGAATAAGAAACAATCTTCTTAAAAATTTCTTTGTATCTTGTGGGAAGTTCTGTAGCTAGTGATTCTATAGATTTTTTGTCATAGAAAAATTACGATTTTTGATCTTTTAAAATTTATGACAACCACAGACCGCTTTACTTTCACCCTTGAATTGTAATTTTGGTCCATCACATAAAAAAGTATTTATTCTTTCCACTGAACAAACAGAATAAGGTAATTTGGAATTTTTGCCCTTGAAAAATATTTTATACCCTACTACAGGGTTTTGGAATAACTTTGGGTTATTTTAATTTTTGTTTGAGGCAACATTGGATGTGTTTGTAAAAAAAAAGTGTAGATTTTAATTTTCTAAACTTTTTATAATGAAACAATCTGGATAAACGCCACAAATAAGCTAAGATTTAAAATATCTTGAGAAATCTGTAACATATGCGTGATCACAGTTTTTCCTTTATCTTTTTATTATGACAGGAAATGCATGTTTGCATAGAACTAACATGAAAACTAAATTTTCGAAGCTACTTTGTGCAACAGCTGGTTTGCACAAAGTAGCCCGAATTACTTAGAAATGCCTTCTATACAACCAAATCTCTTTAAAAAAAAATAAGTAACTTTTTTTAAATGTTACTGCAGCAAAATGTTACATAAATAGTTTTTGTTCTAGTAGCTAAGGATAACGTAACGAAGAATGTTTCTCACGTCTTTAATATTTACAGTAGGTTTATTGAGTTTAAATTTAAAAAAAAAAAATCATTTTTTTATTGAATATGTAGTTTTAATACATTTAGCAGATCCTATTTCACGCAAATTTCGGAAGTCCAACACATGAAATGTATACAACTTACATGATACTTAGAGAATCGACCATTGAAATCCCCAGCAGGGATTATTTTGTTCCGAAACTTTTTTTGAGATAGTTAAAAAAATACTCAATTACGACATTAAAAATCATATATAATATTTTTAAAACAACAAAAATTTTAGAGGAATCAGGAGAAAATGGCCCAAGTTTATGGTACTAATTTGTTTATACCAATATATTAAATTTATAAAAAAGAGAATGGCTGGAGATTAATTGTAACTTACTTATTGATATGTTATGAAGCAAAATATAGCTTGTAAGTATGCATATAGTATTAATTTAAAAGCTATTTTTATTCAAAAATACACATTATAATACACATTAAAAATATCATGTTTTGTATACAAAACATGGTATATGTTACTAAATTTAAGAAGTATTGTAAACCTTTTGCATTATATGACTGATAAGAGGTTTTCTGATATATTCTTGAAAAAAAAAGTGAAATATATTAGAACATTGCCAATCTGAACTAATTGGGGCTAATATTTGTTCAGATTACCACAAATTCTGATTTAAATTAGAAAAGAAAAAGATGTTTGCTAAAAATATTAAAATTGTACACAATAGTACAGTAAACATCCTTTAATCTAGCATCACAGTGACATATATAACACTGGCGCCTGGCTAATCAAAAAATACCAAATAACATTTTCAAGATATTGATGAAAACAGGTAAAAAAATAATCTTGTATAGCCATTTTTCAATTACTTATATTATTTTTCTTCTTGTCTGGTGGATAAATGTTTGTGATGTCAGTTAAAATTGATTTATTGTATGTAATTATGAATCACAACATTTTTAAAATGACTTTTCCTGTTTTTATATAATGCCATTGTTGTTTAGTTTAGCGATGTTTTTTATGCACAATGGTCAATGCGATAATATAGGCATATAAAAATTTTTAACCATATCGTCATAATTAATTGATAACTGGCCAAGTGAAAGTATATTACTTGAATACAAAAAGTTCAGAATATATACATTACTAATCTGGGCATTGTACTGCACATATATATCATTAAAAGTTGTTATCTAAGCTTTAAAAAAGCCTATGACACATATTTTATGCCATCCGTGTCTTTATGTATGTTATATCTGTACCTTGAAAGTTAATATCTTGGCTAATTATTGATAACTTGGACTAGTTCCATGATGAAATGTATCTGAAGTGTCCCTTAACACCACTGGTGAAACATGAAATTTGTGAGAAACAGAAAAATGACATTTTCCAAAAGACAATGTTTTCCAGAATAATAATAACTGTAGTTTTCCTGAAAGAATTAAATACACTTCTACTATCCCTAATATTTCATAATTTTTATTACAGTGGATTCAAATTTGTGGGGATGGGGCATATTCTTGTATTACATTTTCAACGATATTTTTTAAAATATAAGATCTAAATTTAAAACGTATTTTTAATTTGCCATTATGAGAGCTTTCATGTTACAAAAAAACGAGATTTTTATTTCTAAATAATTTATTTAATGATTCTTCATTTTCCCTAAATGTGTTTGTGAATGGTTAATAATCCAGAAGTATGTAAGTCTTTATTATTTGTACCAAATTTGAACTTTCCATAATTCAAATTTATGAGAAAATCAGCTGTGATAAATGGACAGACAAATACACAAGTGATCTTATAGCGGACCTGTTTTTACTTTTTAAGTAGAAATCCTAAAAAAAGTATTAGAATTTCCTGCTATGCTTTCAGTGAAAATCTGACACATCTCCTAACTGCAGCATTTCAAGCAACACACAGATTAAAGAAATTTCAAAAAATAATATTCAAGCTTAATCCACATTCTTGAGTTTTGTCCTACTCCCATTATGATAATGATGAAAATAAGACACTTAAAAGTAACTCTTGAATGATACGATTAGGCTATGCAGACTTTTCCTTCAATGATTGTTAAAGTAAAAACAGTAGGTAGATTGACAAAAGTATGCTAGTAACTATAAACTTTAATCCCCTCCCCGCAAAAAAAAGGAAACATTACTATTTATAAGGGAGAAAACTTATAATCGAGATTTTTTGAAATTTTTCTATTAAATTCAGTTTTTAATATGATTTTGAGGCAATCATTTTGTTAAAATAATATTGTTTAAAACAAATAGTTGATGATAGCAATAGCTTGTATTGTAAGTAAATAGTTAAATAAAATCAAAATAAGTAAATTAAAAATAATAATAATAGGTACAAAAAATTCTTTTTAGTTAATGAATTAATTTTAAATATTAAATTAATGATATAAATTTTAAAGAAATTAAATATCTATATATTTATTTTATCAGTCTTGTAGGATTGTGTAAAATCAAGATTATCTAGCTACTATTTTTTTTAAATGCAAATTATGTTCAATTTAATTAAGATTCATAATTTAAATTAAGAGATAATCTAAACAGTTATGTTTATTGTTATTATTATTTTGAAAATAAGGATATTTATTTTTTTTTTGGGGGGGGGGGGAAGGCTTATATTCGAGAATAGAAGAAAAATCAAAATTACTTAAAAGTGCAGAGGGGGTTTACTTTCAGGATTTTACAGTATATATATCAGTATACAGTAAAACCCCTTAAATCGGCACAGTTTGGGACCAGAAGTTGAATAGATTTTAGAATTTTGTGGATTTCTGGTCATTGCTTGATTTACATTTTTTAAATAGTAATTTGAAAGTAATTAATAATGTAATCAAAACCATAATGAATGCTTAAAATATAATAAAATATTAAAATAAGCAATAAACTAAAATATTTACATAATTTTTTAGATGATTAAAATGTCAAATGCAAAAGTCAAGTTAATAATTAATAATGTACGATTGAATATCCATTATAAAATTGAAATGCATTTTTCAAAAATTATCCAGTGAAATTTGCTTCATGAAGGTATACATTATTAATTCATATCAAAATCATAAAATAAGGAAGTTTTATTTCAGGTTTAGCTAGACTTAATAATAAAACAGCTTGATTGATACATAACTATATTTGGTAAGTAGATTGTGATCAGCAATATCTTGAATTTTTTCAGAAATAAATTTATTCTTCTTTCATTAAAAAGGCATAAATTCAGTAATGGTGACAAAAATTACTAATTAGAATACATATGGAAAAAAGTCGAACTTTGTTCCCTATACCTGAAATGAAATTTCATTGTTTACATCCAAAAATTATGTGCAGATTTTAGAGATATATACACTGCTCAAAACAATTAAAGGATATTGCAGTTTTAGGTGGATTTTGTATCTGGGAAACTTTTTAGCTGATTGATACATGGTCGACAGACATAGTAGGTTATATGAGAATAAATTACACATGTTTGGCAGAAAAAAAAGCTTTTTTTTGCGCATTTGTGTACAACACAAATTGTGACATTTGTGTCACAATTTGAAACACAATTTGTGAAAAAACACAATTTGTGCATACAGAAAAACCCACAACACAATTTGTGCAAATGACAAAATTTGCACACACAAATAAACACAAAAACACAATTTTGTGCATAAAACACAATTTGTGCATATGAGACAAATTGTGAACAACAAACACAATTCGTGCATAAAACACAATTTGTGCATATGAGAAAAAAAGAATAAGAAAAGGTGTTTTCTTCAAAGAAAATGATTTTCAGTAGGGGGTATGGTTTCCACGGGCGGCCAGGCAACGTTGAACACCTTTGAGGCATGGACTCAATGAGGCTATTAATGACGAGTTGGGGTATTCTGCCCCACTCTTCCAGAAGAGCTCTTTACAGTTCTTGGAGAGTTTGTGGGGGTTGTTGGCGGCCAGAAACTCGTCTTCCTAGAGCGTCCCAAACGTGCTCGATTGGTTTCATGTCTGGAGAACACTCTGGCCATTCCATTTGAACGTTTCCTTCCTCGAAAAGACACTTTCGTGCACGTGAGTTCGACACTTTCGTGCACGAACGCAGGATTATTCCTACTGCCACGGTCCCTCCAGATGAAAATACGCCTATTATCCGGATGCACAGAAAAACGGGACTCATCAGAAAAAAGAATATAGCTCCATTCATTTCTCCTCCAATTGACATGCTCGGTTGCCCACTCCCTGCGGTCGCGACGATGCCTTGATGTTAATCTAACACGTACCATCGGTCGGCGAGCATACAGACCTACAGCATGGAGCCGGTTTCGGACAGTCTGAGTTGAAATCGTGGTGCCTGTAGCCGAGCGAAGGTGTTGTTGGAGAAGAGTAGCGTTCATGTTTCGGTGTCTCCGAGCTGTTAACGCTAAATACCGATCTTTTATTGGGCGTTGTAGCCCGTCTACGACCTTGCCCTGGTCTTCGGCCTGCACATCCACTCTCCAAAAAACAGTTCCAGATCCTGGAAATGACACTTTGTGACACTCCAATGGCTTGCGCTACTTCGGCTTGAGTTTGGCCCCCTTCTAACCTACCAACAATTCTCCAAGCTTCTGAATCTGTCAAATGACTTCGCTGAGACATCGTACTCATCGAAACAAAGCAATCACTGAATGCCGATCATCCTTGTCTTCATTCTCTTTTATCCAGTTGAAAGTCAAATTTCATTCGCTGCCGATGAAGCGACGTTTTTGACGTCGAACTCAAAATTTGCATACTCCACAGTTTGAAAACCAGAAAATTTTTCATTTGTGATTCTCTTCTTCTATTTTCGGCCAAAAAAATTTTCGTTTATATCTTTATTTTATATAAAACTTCAAATATCCTTTAATTGTTTTGAGCAGTGTATTTGAGGGAGTCTATTGTATAATAAAATTCAGTATAACACATTGAACAGCAAACCAATCAATTTTAACAGTCTTTCGAAGCCATGTTAAGCTTTATTTTGATTTGAGATGAGTATGAAAAAACTTACCCTGCCTAAATCCAAATGTTTTCTACCTGATATCCTTTCTGTTTAACAAAATATTCTAAAAAAATATTCAAAATTTCACTGTTTTGTGCAGTTTAAAAACCATTTCTGAAATCGAGTTGAAGCCAACATAGCATATACTGTAAACAAGATGCTTTGGCATTGAGTCATTTCCTTTTGTGATTCACTCAAATATATATATGGATGATTCTCAAAATAGGAGACTTTTTCAAAAGTGAAATCTTAAAAAAATTACTGTTAGCAAAATTTCTGAAAAAAATAGATGTTGTTAATATAGTATTAGGTATACTTTACATGTAGTCAGCAGAGCTAAATATTTAAAAAATAACTTTTAAAAAAATAATTAGTATTTTTTGAGCCATGCTAATGACAAAAATTTTTTTATTTTCTTCCTGTTTAAATATTTTTTTTATATTTATTAGTCTTCCTTTTCAACAAATAGTTTCCATTTTTACATATATACATATAAGGAGAATAAAAATATTACCAAAGAGCAAACTCTGTTTACATGAGCAACATTCTGAAACTAACAAAGTAAGAAGCTGTCTTAGTGATTTTCTGATAGATTTAATGCATATTTTAGGGATAATAAATGTAATACCTAAATTTATATGTAAAATTAAACTTTATAAAGGATACAATATAAGTATTGGTTATATTTATGCACATAGGAGTCTTTAGCATGGACAGAAAAACCATGCTAATGGCACTGATATTTGTCCATGCTAATGACAAATTTTAACCCTTAAACGGTAACCATGGGTCACTAGTGCCTCGGTCAAATTTTCTTTCCTTGCTAGCTTAGAGGAAAGTGTGGGGAGCGGGACTAAACTACCCTGAAAAAAATAGTACACTAGTAGGCTATTAGCTCCCGAAACGCCGATGTTTTAGTGCGTTCACAGCCGACGTAAGAGCCAGTCAAAATTTCGAAAAGGCACGAGTGACCCTGGGTTACCATTTACGTTGACGAAAAGTGTAAGGTAAGAAAAAATTTGTTTGGTTAGGAATTGATGTTTTTTTCATAAAAAATTCATAAATGTGCATTTTGTGACACAAAGAAAGACAAAAAAACCTTTATTTGCTGCAGCAAGTGTCACAGACCTGCGTGCGAGGAACACAGACATCAAATCTGTTTCGATTGTTTATAAATGATGATATCAGTGTTCTGTAATTTTTCATTATTATATTTTTTGTTTAATTAAATAAAGTTTGATAATTAACATCATTTTCATAAATAAAATTGATTAAAAACTAATAAAATTTCTATTTCATTGTAAATTGTACCTATTTATAAGTTAAAAAAACGTCATTTTTATGCTCAAAACTTAAGCATTTTTTTAACTTATACCGGCTGTTTTTATTTGTTTTGTGAAAGTACCATTCTTGATCTTCAATTTCCCGTTTCAAACAGCTAAAAATGTCAATTCTATCCAAAGTTATGATTTTTTTTTAAAAATGTGCATTTTTCACATTTTTATTTGTTTATTTAAACATATTATTTAAACAAATTAATAAATCAGCAATATTGTGACTGATTCTTGTTCAAGGGTAGTTGATGTAATATCATGAATTTCTTTAGAATTTTTAAAGCACTTTAAACCACTTTTTACAGCGCTAAGCACGAGTGACCCATGATTACCGTTTAAAGGTGCCGAAAAACACGTTACCGTTTAAAGGTTAATTTAAATAAGATTATGAGCTATAATATAATCACAATGCAATAGTCCTTTCTGGGGCTTTCTAAAACACAAAAGTTCTATGCAAATAAGTAAAATAAAAATTTTAACTATAAAATAAACATGAAAATTATGATCCATTCTAATGACATACAATTGATGTGCTCGCCTAATATTCAACTTCTATTCTTAAAATACAATACATGCTTCTATTTTCAGGCTGGGACAAAATGGCTACTTGTTGTCATGGAGAAACTTTATATTTTCGAAGTATTGTCATATGTGCAAATGAAATTTTGATTAATAACCAGCTGTTATTGTATGACTTTGTTTTGAAAATAGAATATGGAGGACAAACTTTAATTCTTTTTTATATATACTATAATTTTATGTAAAAAAAAATTATTGGATAAATCCTCTCCTTGATTAATTTAAACAAAGGATAACATTTGTTTTATTTTATAAACATGATATTAACTCTTCAAAAATGTTAGTATATAAAGGCACAGCTGCTGTGGACATCCATGCTAATGACATTTTGAACATTTATTCTGTTATTTTAAGGTGTTTTTAACTAAAAGGTGAGTAATTCTTGAGTGCAAATAATGAATAATATTAAGAAAAACATATCTAAATATAAAAACATGACAGAAAACCTCTCAATTTTTTTGCATGCCAAAAGACATAAATTGTCCCCTATTTTGAGAATCGCCCATTGTAGGAACTTCATAACCACCGCAGGGCATTGAACCAGCTATCTTAGGCTATATATATATATATATATATATATATTATATATATATATATATATATATATATAGACCATTGAGTTATAAAGCTTCAAGACTATATAAATGAACTGAAGCTGTTCTGCCCCTGCTTACTCATGTGAAATCAGACACGGGTAAACAGAAATAAAATACCAATGGCCATGAAGAACATTTTAACAATATTCCTCTTTGTTCAATAACCAGTATTTTAAGGGGGGGGGGGAGTTGTTTCCAAGATAAATTCTTTTTTCCTCAAATATGGATCAAAGATAGTAGAAAGGAAAAACATGCGAGGATAATGCCACTTTTCGTTCTTTGTTTGTTAACAAAGTTAGCCTCACTTGTAAAAGAAAAGATGTACAATAAATATCAATGTACAGCTTTAAAAATGACATTAACAATGTTTGATTCTTCTTTATATCACACTAATTTAAAAATACATCAACATACAAATAAAAAGAAAAGATTACAAAGCACTAAACGGGCATTTATGAAACTTATCTTTCAATAAAAATTGCTTTTGTATTTTGTTTACAAGTTTTATTGACAGATTTGAAACACATTGTACATTTTTATTTCTTTAAAATTTATCCTATTTATTAATCAAGTTGTATATATATATGTATACACGTAACTGTTAGTTGTGAAACAATATGTAAACTATTGAATTTATCATATTTACTCGTGTATAACGCACATAATGAATTTCACAAGAAAAAATGGCAATTTTCTAAAATCTTGTGTATAACACGCACCAGAAATTTGATATGTTAATGAAGAATGACCAAATGAATTTCAGTAAAGTGCTCCCTTAACAAGTCGAAACAAACATTATATCAGGCCAGGAAACAAGACAAAAATGCATTTTTAGACTTTGGGTAGTAAATGAATGATGGGAAGTAGATGTGAGTGACAGTATTGAAAATTGCTAATTAGCATTTAGATAATGTCATTAGCTCTGTTGTATAAAAAACTGCAAGGAATGAAATAAAAATGCAGCAATACTTCAATTAAGTAACATTTTCCAAGTTGTAATGTCCTCATTGAATAATTTCTGTTTTGGTATGTATAACATGTGGTAACAGTAAAAAATTATTCTGTGTATAACGTGCACCTAAAAGTTTTGCCCTAACTTTTTGAAAAAAAAAAAGGCGCGTTATGCACGAGTAAATGCGGTAATACAAAATTACCACATTGAAACATAGAAAAAAAAAATCTAATATAATCAAAATTTGTATAATCAAAGCAGAATCACCAGGCCCACAAATATTTAGGAACAACAAATAAAGTGTATAGTTTCATCTTCGTATTAGCCATGTAAAAACAAAATGATACAATTTTAGGGCTAGAAAAACACATAAAATCAAAATAAAATAGAGAAAAGCATTAAAAATGAATCATAAAATTATTAAAATGCATAGAAAAAAATATATACAAGACACTATAGTTATCTTCAAAATGATGCAGCAATAAACCATTTAATTTGAGAATACTAACCTAAACTCAATATCTTAATATAAGATAAAAGAAGGATAAAATAGATAATTAATATATTTAGTTTTTTAATATGTAGCAGAGGAAGCTAAATTTTTAGCAATTTTATAAAAATATATTCAGTAGATTCCCTCAAATCTGCACAGCTTGGGACAGAGGTTTTGCAGATTTCTGGTCTTGGTTTTGTTTACATTTTTAACGTAATTTGAATATAATTAAGAATTTAGTTGAAATCATAATGAATGTTTTTATAATGTAGTAAAATATTTAAGAAAGGTAATAAACTAAAATAATAAAACTTTAAAATGATTAAAATAAAAGCAAATGTGAAGTAAATATACAATAATGCATAATTAAACATTCATTATAAAGATGAGATGCATTTTTCCTAAATTCTTCAATGAAATCTGCCAAATTTAATCTTTCTTCATAATAAAGTATGAATTCAATAATATTAATGAAAATTACAAGTTAGAAAGTGTATAGAAAAAAAATTCAAAAGTCAAATATTGTCCCTATATCTGAACTGAAATTTTCATTGTTTGCATTTGTAAATTATGTGCGGATATTAGTGTTGAGGATTTGCGGGAATCTACTGCCTATGTATATATATATATGTGACGATTTCAGGAGAACTCGAATTATTTCCACTGGTTAAAAAGAAACACGCAGTCATGGCAAGCGAGGGAAAAAACAAAAATAATAAATAAATGTAGAAGATCCAATAATTAGTCATGGGCTGCTGTAAATTCATTTATTAAATTCGTGATAATGAGGAAGGAAAAGCTCCTTTTTGCAAAAATTCCATCATTATTTCAGCGAGCTGTCCTCATCGAAGAAGCAACCCAAGAAATCTTTAGAATCCTCCTTTCATCTCGAGACTTCCCCCTTTTAAACTGAAAAGAAAGTTCTGGAACATTCTGTAATCTCTAACCACCATTATTTTATGTAAACAGAATTCTTGTCCAGCTACGAGATTATTTTAAACAGACGATAAATTTATTTAAAAAAAATATATTATTTAACCAATTTATAATTGACTCAGAATTTTAAATATCTTAGGCAGACGATTTTTATACATGATTAATTTTAAGAGAAAAAGAAAAGAAATGAATTTATTAATATGCAAATTATCGTTGACGGCGGAAAAATAAATAAATAGATAAAATAAAATGATATTTTTTAAAGGTATGGGTTTGGAATAAATTTAATAAGACTTTCTTAAAAAGGGTTGATAAAAACATAGAAGAAATCAGTTTTATTTGGAATATTAAGAAATAAAGTTTTAATTAAGAATATTTTTAATTTAGAGCCATCTTTTTAAATTTACGCATACTGGATTAATGTTTTTTAAGGCAAATTAAGAATTTATATCGTCTGCATAAGGATTAACAGATTAGATTTAGAAACAAGATTTTAATTTAATAATTTGAAGTAAGTACGAAATATTATTATAAGAAAATTAAGATAGTATAAAGGTTAGTTTTGGCGAAAAAACTTTAAATTTGTAATATTATCCCCCCTCCCCAAGACTTTGTATGAAATTGATAGTTAAATAAAACTACAAGTTCAGACAACAGAAATATAATAATTTAGAAAAGTTAAATTTTGGAATAAAACTGTCAAACTCAGGAAGCCAAGAGATGGAAGAAAAGAAAATTAACGCAATATAAAAAAATATTAGCGATTAAAATAAAATAGTTAACAGAAAATAATTCTGAATTGAATTTAGGTAGGAGCATTTCCCTGAAAGAAATACAATAATGTTACAACATCACTTACCATTTGTAAGTGCATAGGAGATAATACATATAATAACAGTAAATAAGTTATGAATATTAATAAGCAAGAGATAAAAATATAATAAAAACAATAAAAATTCGTTCTCATGGAAGTTTAAATAATTACAATGACTTAATGCATAGTTTGTTTTAAATAAGTCCTTTAAATGAAAAAAGTCTTTCAAGAATATATAAAAGAGTCTTTTTCAATGTCCAGTGAATACAGTCTCTTTAATTAAAAATCTTCAAACCTAGTTTAATCTTTGGTTTTAATGTTATGTTGGATCCAACATCTTTCAGTAATATATCAATTTTTCAATAATAAATAGCATCACTCTCAATATCAATAATAAATAATATAGAAAAATTTAAATAATAACAATAACAACAATAATAAGTAATAGTATAATAAGACTCCATATCCTAATATTTTTCAATAAGAGTATAATTAATACTAAACTTCATTATAGAAATCTTAATAATAATAATAATAGTAAAACAAGAGTATAATCAAAAGAAAATATCACTATTTGTTTATTATTGATAGGGAAAATATTGGTTGAGGATAAAAATAATTACATAGCAACTAAATAATTTTCTTATCTTCTAATAGCATAAGAAAGTATTTTTTTCTAGCCGAAAGTATAAATAAAAAAAAATCATAATAATTCCAAAATCCAAATAAAATTAAATCTAACTATTTAGAAAATGGACTCTCAACCAGTATTTCCTTACAATAATTCCTCTCTGATACTCTTTTACAAAATTGTCAAATTTGGTTATAAGTTTTCAATGCCAAATGTAGGATAATGTTTTATCTACACATGGTTTATAAACTTTAATAATAAAATACAAATAGGAATAAAAGGTGTCATTCTTAATTGAGAAATGGAAATAAAAATAGTGTGCTTTTTTGAAAAACTTTTACTCTGTAGTTTTCACAATCACTGAAAATCACATATTATGTTATAGGTTTAAGTAGAATCATTAGATTTTATAACTGTTATAACATAAATATCTGCTGAATAAATAGAATAATATTAATGTCAAATACATGAGTAAATATAATTAGACTTAAACACCCTTAAAATTAATTTATCAACATCAATTTGAAAGCTTTTACAATCAAAGTGTTCACCTTATGCCTGCATAAGGTGTCCAATTTAACCCCAAAAACTCCCAAAAACAAGTAATATTCTTGTAGGCCTCCAAGAACATACCTGCTGATGTTGAAAATTATGGTGATAAAATATTTAAATACTAAGAATTAAAATTTAATCTATTGTCTTGACTTTAGTTTGATCTAGTGATTGTATCTGAGGTTTTGTTTGTTTTTTGGGTTGCTCATGAAACAGTTTAAAATCTTCGGGTGAAAAATAGGGTCTTAATTTAGAAACATGCACAATAACGGAATTCTGTCCTGTCTCATAATTAAATTTATCTATTTCATAAGTTACATCAGAAAGTTTATTTATAATTTTATATGGTCCAGAGAAAGTAGGTTCTAATTTTCGAGTGTTAGAGTATTTAAATTCTTCATAAATTACAGAGTCTTGTATTTTTAATGGGCATTCGACAAAATGTCGATCATAGAGTCTTTTACTTTTAAGGTGAAATTCCTGAGTTCGCGCTTTCGCAATTTTGAGGGCTTTGTCTACTGGTGTTGTATACATTTTAATTGCCTCACACAAAACCATTACCCACCATTTAAAAAAATCTGAATCAAAATTATCGTGAAAATTATAACTATATTTAGCTGCTAATTTTAACCAGAAATTTTATCTAATAAAAATAGAAATTGTAAATATCATAGTTATACCTTAAATTGTGATCAACTTTTTAATTCTATTATTTTATAAATCATAAACAGATTCAAAAATTTTAATTATAGGTAATTCCTTACTTAAAACCACAAAATTTACTAAAAAAAAAAAAAAAAAAAAAAAATTAATCACATTTATCAGTCAAAATTCCAGCAACAGCCTTGCACAGTTCCATATTCTTACTGAATTTAAATAAATTATAAGAATCCGGGAACCAAAGCTCACTGTCACTAGAAATTCTAACAAATAAAGGAAAAAACATAAATGTTAATTTAATTTTCAGCTCAAATGTTGTAGGAACATTATCATGAAAATACTGTGTTCTGAGAATAGTTCTTGATAACAAACAATATCAATAAATTAGAAAATGTACCTTTTAAAAAATAACTTGAGCTTCTGAGTTCTTTTATACTTCATTATTATTACGAACTTATCTTTAAACGTGCATAAAAATATCATAATAATCTTAATAAGTAACAGTAAATATCTTAAGGACATCATACTCCTCAATTAAATTTTTAAGAACAAACATGTTTAAACTCCAACAAGTAATAATAATAATAGTAATAATAATAATAAGACTCATAACTAGATAAAAAGATAAATAAATAAGGCTCACAGAAAAATAAACAAACAAATAAATAAACCTTACAAACAAAGAACTATCTACACAAATACAGTAAAAAGGATACACATAATAATTAAATACATCTAAAAATAACTCACGGATAAGGAGAAATTTTCAAGCTGGTCCTAGGGGAGACAGGAATAACGAAAATTATGAAAGTAAGTAGTAATCTGCGTTCAGTTGTCTCTAAAAGTTTTTTTTTTTTTTTTTTTTTTTTTTTTCTTGTCATTATGACCATGATTATCTTGAGTCATCAGTTACACATAAACAGCAAAAAGGTGGAATATCAGGCCTCAGGAATTCACGAGATATTTAGAAGAAATCTTTCAAACCACTCGGACAGAAAGCTGTTTAACATTAAAATCTCCTCTGTTACATTCACTCGAGGAATCAAAAGATAATGGCAATTCTTGCTTAATAACACTTTCAACCATGGCGGGAAAAATTTTCGGCGATTCATATTTTTGTCATCACTTCGTTTCAGTAGATTCATTAGATTCATTTACATAGCATTTTACTTCTTCAGTAGATTCATTTCAAAATCCGAAACAGGCACTAGCACAGGCATTACCTATCCTGTGCGACTTTTCGATTAGTTGTGACGATTTCAGGAGAACTCGAATTATTTCCACTGGTTAAAAAGAAACACGCAGTCATGGCAAGCGAGGGAAAAAACAAAAATAATAAATAAATGTAGAAGATCCAATAATTAGTCATGGGCTGCTGTAAATTCATTTATTAAATTCGTGATAATGAGGAAGGAAAAGCTCCTTTTTGCAAAAATTCCATCATTATTTCAGCGAGCTGTCCTCATCGAAGAAGCAACCCAAGAAATCTTTAGAATCCTCCTTTCATCTCGAGACTTCCCCCTTTTAAACTGAAAAGAAAGTTCTGGAACATTCTGTAATCTCTAACCATCATTATTTTATGTAAACAGAATTCTTGTCCAGCTACGAGATTATTTTAAACAGACGATAAATTTATTTAAAAAAAAAAATATTATTTAACCAATTTATAATTGACTCAGAATTTTAAATATCTTAGGCAGACGATTTTTATACATGATTAATTTTAAGAGAAAAAGAAAAGAAATGAATTTATTAATATGCAAATTATCGTTGACGGCGGAAAAATAAATAAATAGATAAAATAAAATAATGATATTTTTTAAAGGTATGGGTTTGGAATAAATTTAATAAGACTTTCTTAAAAAGGGTTGATAAAAACATAGAAGAAATCAGTTTTATTTGGAATATTAAGAAATAAAGTTTTAATTAAGAATATTTTTAATTTAGAGCCATCTTTTTAAATTTACGCATACTGGATTAATGTTTTTTAAGGCAAATTAAGAATTTATATCGTCTGCATAAGGATTAACAGATTAGATTTAGAAACAAGATTTTAATTTAATAATTTGAAGTAAGTACGAAATATTATTATAAGAAAATTAAGATAGTATAAAGGTTAGTTTTGGCGAAAAAACTTTAAATTTGTAATATATATATATATGTGTGTGAATACATATATATACAGTATAACATCTGTAATCTTGACATCCATAATCCAGAAACTTCTGCAATCCGGACACTATAATTCTGGAAACTTCTGCAATCTGCACATTTCAATATGTTTATTCATTTTTATTTTAAATTAGAGCTAATAGACGGTGCCTAAGACATATATAAATGAATTTCAGAAAATGGTTAAGGAAATGAAAATATTACCTAATAACACTACTTTTTATTCAACTTTAAAACTGTATGAATTTTCTAAATTACAATGTGTAATTAATATAGGTGTCTCTTTAGATATTTGGTTGTAAAAATACATGTTTAATAGTAATTTTACTATTTTTCTTTGTCCAAAAATAATAAAATGTCGCAAAAGCATCGCAAAATCGAGCTTTTTTGTAATTGTTATTTCTTTTAAGTATTTAAGTTTTTTAACTTACTTTGATATTTGTTGCTTCTATATATTTAATTTTTTATAACATCAGCTTTATATATCACAGTTTTAATACATTAATTACAAGGTTGATTTTTCAATTATAATTGTAAATCTTAAGTTTCTTACTACATTTTTTTTTTTTTTTTGGTTTCAGAATCTCGTTTTTCAAGACAAGCCTATTATTCTTGTGATTTGCATTATTTATTCAGTTTCCATAAATCAGAAATCTCAAATTAAAAAAAAATCGTATGTTAGTTGTTTCTAAAATTTATGACAGATGGTGACAGTGCATAAATTTTCTTTAAGCATTCGTTTTTGAGTATTTTGAATTGATTTTTCTCAATGTTTTCAATTATCGTGTTCCTTGCATTTTTGTATTGCCATATTAATAAGAGAAATTAGTATTATCATTAATGTACATGCATTTTAACTACAAAGCTTCTGTAATCCGGAATTTTCTATAATTCCGACTTGCTGGAATTACGACGAGTCTGGATTAAAGAAGTTATACTGTATATGCAGATATAGATTCTTTTTTTAGGGAAAGGGAGGAGAGTGAATGAAAAAAAATATAATTTCATTAAGAAATAAAAGTATAAATTATTAGTATTATTTGAGTGGTTACAGCAAGTTTTTTTAATTAAGCAGTTTTATTGCATATTTGTTAAATTTTTGCTTTATTAAAAAATCTTAATTTTGCTATTGTATATTAGGCCAAAAGCTTGGTTTACCCAGAAGTATTGTAAATATTAATAGTGTGTTTAGAGCATAAACTAGCTGAATGTTGCCAATCATTTTTATCAGTTATTTTAAAATTTAAAAAAAAAAATGCAATTTTTACCCACTGTCCTAGGATGGGCTTTTACATGTACCGTAAAATACCTTTAATCCCCCCCCCCAAACGTGACGAAAAATCCTAAAATAATTAGAGGGGGGCGCTTATACGGGATTTTTCAGCGATCGTTTCACAAAATTTGCAGGGATGAATCACAATAAAATGAATGACAGTGAATCTTTGAATGAATCATGAATTTTTATACTTGAAAAAAATTGTGTTTTTTCTAAAAAAAACGTAAATTCTGTCGAAAAAACGCAGAATAAAGGAGACATTTGTAAAAAAAAAAAAAAGCATGAAATCAATTAAAAAATCTCAAAAAATGCACATTTCATCAAAAAGTCATGATTCATTCATTTCATCATGATTCAGTCATTCTCAAGCGATCTGTTTTCAGCAATTTTTTTGAGAGGGAGGCAAATCTTTTATAAAGTGGGGAGGAGGTGTTTGATCGGAAAGGGCAGATTAATGGGATTTTACGGTATATATAACAGTTACATTAATTACATGGTTTCTACACATAAACGGCAAAAAAAATTCCCTGTTCTTTTGCAGTAAAAATCCATCTTATGTATTGTTGTAAAACCCAACACAATGGACAATTTTAAATTAGATATATATGCTTAAAAAAGTATGCAATAAATAAATTTCTAATTTTTTATTTTTATCATTATGATGCTATTATGTAGTATTTTATTTACAAATTTTAGATTGGATTTACAATTAATTCAAATTTTCTTCATTTACAACCACAATCAAGATGATGATGGAAAGTAATATATATTAAAAATTCCCTGGTCATTTCAAGTGTTAAAAAAACGCCCTGACTTTTTGCCTAATTTTTTTAACTGCGTGACTTGTAGGAATCCTGAATTAGTAATACAGGCACCACAGTTGATCCAGTGCATTTTTCTGTAACAGGTGATATAACAATGTTTTTTGTGAAATATAAAGCAACAATAGAAAATATTTTATAGTACAGCCACAATACTTACTGGCAACCTAAATAATGCCATGAAAGACAATGGAATTTTAAAATTTCAGATTAAAAGTGCTTGTTATTTTTATTTAAGGGTGTATTCGAAAAAACGCTTTTCCACCTTCAACAGCTCGAAATTTTCCGATATAATTTCAGACACATTTTTAAAAGTAGAATCATGAAATTTGTTGAGGTTATTTTTGAAGAGATGTACAAGGTGCCGTGTGATGTATTTTTACGCTCAATTCATTAAAAATTGATTTATAAACAATTATCTTCTCCGTATGAGACTTATTTTCATTCGCAGATCTCCCACTAGGGGAAAATTTGTTCAAAATGCCGTTTTTGATTGCTTTTTTTGCAATATTTTCTGCATTTATCAAAGAATTGACAATTACGGCACCTTGTGTACTTTCCAAATAAGAGATATTGAAAGTTTCGTGTATTTGAGAGCAATAATGAAGTAAAAAATAAATTGGAAAATAAGCAGTTTGAATCGAAATACACCCTTAAGGTGTTCTAATATTTTGATAAATTTTACAACCTTCATATAGGTGCTGCATTATGCTTTTAAATACTATTAGGAACACATATTTTAGGGCTAATAATTTAAAAAATATTTTCATTTAACTTAACTCAATACAGACAAATTCAATTTGAGATCAATACAATAATATAAAATTAAACATTTAAAACAAACTTTTAATGAAAATTCAAACAAATCCCACGTGTATAATTCAAAATTCGTAACTTAAACTATATTTAAATAAATAGATAAATGAAACTTTATCTTTATATTTTAAATGATCAAATATTAGTAAAAATTAAA
Source organism: Maratus speculifer (assembly GCA_964019185.1). Taxonomy (NCBI): domain Eukaryota; kingdom Metazoa; phylum Arthropoda; class Arachnida; order Araneae; family Salticidae; genus Maratus; species Maratus speculifer. Next base: position 1,969,393 of record CAXHSM010000047.1, on the reverse strand, counting down.
GTTGGGATACATGAAATTTTGTATCTGTAACGCGATTAAGTCATAAGTTGGAGAATTTTGTAAAGAGTTAAAGAAGAAACACATCTTACCATTAACTTACTTCAGCAAAGAGGATGTATCACCAGGTTTATAATATAAAAATTAGCCATTATTAGAATCAGTGGATACGCCTTGAGTATTATAAAAATTTTCTTTAAGCAAAGAGACGCCAGCGCAATGAATGAATCACTACGGTTCGATGAATCAAATCAAAAGTAAAGGAATTTTCAATGAATCATGATTTAAAATGAATATTCATTCTTTTATTGGCGTCGTTTTCTATTCCATCATTTGTTATAGCAGTTAACTTTTAAAATATAAATTTATTGTACCCAACCTCTTGTTAATGTTAAGGTAGAGTAGTTTTTTCTTTACTTTTCATCTAAAAACTCTACAATTTCTTATCCCTTTAAGACCCAACCCGCACGATCGTGCAGGTTAGACATTCTTTGAATTATTCCTTCTAAGTCGTTAGTAATGAAAACCCTAATCGAACCATCATTCTGGATTGCAGAAAGAGTAAAGTATCATTTTTTATCAACAGATAGTGGTTATAGTGCATGCTTTACTTTCAGCCGGCATGACTAGTTTTGTTTATAATTTCATCGGGTCTTAAAGGGTTATTTAATATTCACTGTCCGAAACTTCCCAAGTGTAACTTTCATTTTTGGTGATCTGTCATCAGTGGCGCAGCCAGAATTTGATTCTAGGGGGGGGTTTTGCATTTCTGATAAAGGTGTTTGCCGTTTATTTGAATCACCCGTTAATAGAATCAGTACTAATTAGAATATTCACTATATAATACAATGGCCGCCAAAAGTTAAGGTACAACCGGTTTTTTGCCTCTAATTTGCAAATGAATGAATATAGAAACAACAAATTTGGAGGAAATGTGCGTTAAACTGTTATTTATTAAATGCGCTAAGAAATTTACTTAAGTTAAACGTATAGATGAAATTACAATAAAAAACCACTCATGATGGAAAATCCCATTCTTGGAGAAATCAGTATATGGCTGTATTATACAGTAAAATGTGACAGAAACATTAAAAACTGGTTCTAATACGGAATATGCCCACCCTGGACATGAATGCATTGGCGGCATCGACTTTCCATGCTTTCAATTAAATTGTCGGACACCAAAATAGGTAGAGCTGACCAGCTGACCATGGAGTAAGCCTTGTTCCAACTCATATAATGACCTTGGAGGAGGACTTAAATCCGTAACCTGTCTTCCAAGATAGTCCCAAAGATATTCTATCGGATTCAAGTCTGGAGAGCCAGCTGGCCATTCCATTCTACAAATACCTATTCTTATCTATAAAATAAAAGTGGTAGCTGTAATTTTTGCGTAAGTTTTTTTAAAGCTTCTTATTGTCATTCATATAAACTATGAAGTTTAATCTGACAGCCAATTTTTTTCTAATGAGCTTTGAAAAACATGTTGTACTTTAACTTTTGGAGGCCAATGTATTTAAACTCAAAGAGCATCTGCGTGGCAGGAAATCATCATTCTTTTAGCATAACATGTTTTAGAAAAGTGATTTACTTCAAATAACCAATTTTTGATTAACTTATTCATCTACTATGCACTTTCACAGATTTGAGAATTTTCGCCATTTAATTGAATCATTCAAATGAAATATGATTCAATAAAGCGGCAGATTCCAAAATGCGCCTAAACGTTTAAATATTAAGTTTGGTTTTGATTCATATAAGCGGCAACTATAGCTTCTCTCTTAGCTCTGGGAGGGGTTTTAACCCCAAAACCCCCCCTCTGGCTGTGCCACTGTCTGTCATTGAGTCATTATTAAATTAATTTATTTATAACAGATATGTCTGCTTATTATTATTTATTTTTGAATAGGTTAGTTTAATATTATTCAATTTAGATACATCAAGTTGGTTTTAATGTTTTATTTTTGTTTATTTATTTGTTTTTTTTAAGTTTACTTTTAAAAGATTTCGTTGCTCATTATAGAAATTTCATTATATTCTGTTCAATTGAAACTAAATATTTAAATAATTGATTTCATAATGAAGTGAATGTATGCTGTTTATCGAAATCTACGCATAAGAATACATACACTTAAGGAGACGCATCACTCACTTCAGAGCATATTTTAAGAAATTTTCTCAGGGCAACAGTAAGTTTGATCTTTTGTCCCAAACAAATGTTGATAAATTCTCTCTTCTCCAGTGGTACTAGAAAACTAGATTATAAGCATATTGAATGCCTTACTAACTACTGTACCTTATTAGTTTTGTCTATTGTACTTCTGTTACTGGTTAATAAACTACATAACTTTCACTGAAATATGTAAATATCTAAACCTTGCAATTTAGAAGGAGGTAACATTTAAAAAAAATTTGCATTTTCAGTTTAGAAAAATTGTTACCAAATATAAGATCCAACCTACCAAATTCGCATGTCTAATTAAAACATTAAATGACAAATTATCATCTAGTTTTATGTTAAAATGTTAGTCTTGGTTAGTTGTACATTTGATTGTTGTTCTTAACTATAATAAGTCAGACTAATTAGGTAAATAGAGACTCAAATAAATTCTGAAAAATAAATTCAACCTGAATCATTAAATATTTTTTTTCCTACTACAGTAGAGGACCTATTATCCGGAATTCCGAAATCCGGAAGGACCCGAAATCCGGAAATGAAAAAGATTGAGAATGAGATGCATCAAAATGAAATGAATGAATCACGAATCTTTAATCAAATGTGCGTTTTATCGAGATTTTTTTTAGATTTCATGCTTTTTTTACGAAATTCACATTTTTCTGCGTTTTTTCGACAGAATTTACGTTTTCTTTTTAAAAAACGCAAATTTTTTCAATTATCAAAATTCATAATTCATTCAAAGATTCATGATTCATTCATTTCATCATGATTCATCCCATAAAAAAACGCAAATTTTTTCAGGTATCGCGAAAATACTCTGCGAATTCGTCAAATATCGCGATAAGACCCTGCAAATTTCGTCAAATATTGCAATAAAACCCTGCAAATCTCATAAAATATCGCGAAAACTGCAAATTTTGTGAAACGATCGCGGAAAAATCCCGTGTAAGCGCCCCCCTCTAATTATTTTACGATTTACATCAACTTTGGGGGGAGCGGATTAACGGTATTTTACGGTTATATACATATATATATGTAAAGCCAGTTAGCAAAACGTCCGGAATTTGAAGAACTCTGAATTTTGGATGTCCGTATATTTGACTTTGTACTATAGTACAAGAGTCAAAGTTGTAGCTTAGTGTTTTTTCCACAGACTTCTCATACAACACACTTTTCATTCATATTCTAGATATCAGTGCTATAATTTTGTTGTTATTTTTTAATTTTCCGTGGTTTTTTTTTTTTTGGAGGGGGGGGTGTCGAGTTTCGGACGGACCCGAAATCCGGAAAATTCCAAAATCTGGAAAGCCCTCGGTCCCGACAATTCCGGATAATAGGTCCTCTACTGTATATCTAAAGTTTTTGACCCAAAGTGGAACTAAGCATGAAAATAGATATTTCTCATTCTGTTTTAGAACCATGAAATAAAAAAAATACCATGTTAACATTTTAGATGTTTCCAAAATACCAAATCAATGATGCTTATAGTGGTTAAATATCTTTTGACTTTTGCAAGTTAGTGCGCTTTGCAAAAAGTAGAACTAAAGATGAAAACAGATTTGGCACTTAATCTGTCTATTCCAAAAAAAAAAGGTAACTGATGCTGTCACTACCATTGACAATGAATTTTTTGTGACAGGAGGTCCTTCTTCGTCAATATTAAAAGATCTAATACATACAAAAACACGAAAAAATATGGTATTATATAGAAATGTTTGATAATTATGCTAAAGCAGAGAGTTTGAAAATCGAATAATTATTTTAAGAGCTATTTAAATGTTAAAGTTGGCCAAAATTGTTCCATTGAAAACATTTTATAGGAGCAAAAATTATACATAATAGTTTAATCATTTTTAGATCATTTTATATATTCAAAATTTACAGTGTCCAGACTGTATTTATTTTTTTAAGTTGACTCATTGTATGAGAATTTATTTCAAATTAAAATTAAAATTTTCAACATTTTGAAAAATAGTTTTTACATATTTTATAAAAGAAAATTATTTTAAATTATTGTCAACTATTAAAACAGTTCAAGGAATAAAAGTGCCTTCAAACTAAACATTTATTGCCATGTGATTGCTATAAATAGAAAAAACTTTCAAATTAACATTAAATGAATATTACATATTAAAAGCAGGAAAATATTAAAAAATGCAACTTAAAGACTATATTTATACATGAATTTTAAAAGAGAAAGAAAATTGTTCAGTATTAAATTCATTAATATGCATTAAAAGTTGTAAATAAATAAAAATTACATCAGATAAAAAAAAAATAATAAAACATATTTCCTAGCAACTATTACAAAAATAAAAAAAATAAGTGGTGAAAATTACATCAGATTTAAAATGTTACATTTAAGAATCTTTTATTACCTTATAGTTTTGCTAAATATACCGAGAAGCTAAGATGATGTTGACTGAGTTCATTTTTTATTTAGCTGATTTTGAAATGTTTAAATAATCTTATTCAATGAAATGAAAAAGCAACCATTAACAGCATCTGATTCAGCTTAAAACTTCCTCCATGAACCGAAATTTTGAATGCCCGTTTATAGGGTGATTGCCACTTTTTTTAAACTATAACTTAATTTTTCTGGTTTTTTTATTTAACAGCTGATTAAATTAACTGAGTTTTAGAGGTGAGATGGTGTTTGACGAGCATGGTTCATAGCGTACAGAGCCCCCTAGTGTTTTAGAATGTCAAACTCTCTCTATAAAATATATCCAAAATGATACAACAATAATTATAATGGATCAGAATTTTTATAAGGCTGTCATGCACAAATAGTAGAATTATGCGGGCTAGGAAAACGATTTTGTTATTATATCTAAAAATTTTTAACTTTATTAAATTTTTATGTTTTCAAAATGTTAAATTTTTGTAATTTTTCCAATATTTTACAATAATAATTACATTTGATAAATGTTTTTTTTTACAAGTTACTGTCTTAGCAAAATATTTTTAACATATTCAGTATTCGCATAGATTTTGTTATCTGGAGGCTTTCTCCTTCTTTCTTTGCTCTCAAAGGATCTTGCAATAACAGGCCTTGGATAATAAAAACCTGTACCAGTTCTATTATGAGCAATGGACATCCTTGATTTTAGGGCTTCTCTTGATGGTTTGTTGTGAATCTTGGTTGGAATTAGATGTTGTATGTATGGACACAACTTTTTCTTTTTTTGATCTGCCAAGTAAGCTTATGACTGCATCAATTTTTTAAAAATTGAGTGAGGTTGAGACGTTTTAGGTAGTATTACAGACTTCCTGTTGATGAGAAGGATGCAGTTTTTCGGCTACATACAAAGCCACTACATCATCAGTAAATTCAGTGATTTATTCTTTACCAAAAATGTTCTAACATCAAGACGGGCTGCACCAATAACCTCTGTTTTCTCACATATAAGAAAATATCTAGCCCGTTGGAGATGTTCATTTGAATCTTTTCCAATATTTTGAAAACATGTTCTTTATAACTTAATACAGTTTTTCTTCTCTGCAGACCAGCATCTTTTGATTGAAACTAGTGAGTTGTTAAATTTACATCTGTTAGAATTATCTTCAATATCCTAATCATTCTGCTCCTTAATGTTGCATTTATTTTCACCGAGAATTCTTTGTATCGAATGGGATGACATCCATCTTTGATAAGAATCAAAGCATTCTTAAAAATGTTTTTTTTAACAATTCTATATAAATTATATATCAAGGAGGCCCTGATTGTCTTTTTAAAGTTTTGCTTCATTAGTTTCATCTTGTTTATTATCTTCCATCCTTAATCAAAGGTACACAGGTTGAGATGCTTGTTCAGTTTTGATAAGTCAGATTGATGATTCATTATGCTTTGCAGGAGAGAATGTTTGTGACATATTATTTTCAAGTATTCTGCAATCTTAAAAATATGCAATGAAATGAAAGATACTTTAGGTTTTTGTTCCTTCTATTTTTGCAAGTTGTTCAAAGTGTGGGGCAGAAACTCAATAAAGTGTAGCTTTTTAATTTCCAATGCTGAACTTTGATAACTGGTAATTCCAAATGAGACATAGCTAAGTCAGATCTTTGAGCAAAGCACAACACCCGAAGCAAGTCTTTCTCCAAATATTGTTTCATAGTGCAAATCTTAAAGCCGCTGTTTGCAGTTCTCCCATTTCTTTTTAAGTCTGCCAACTTATTTTTTTTGCATCATTCACAAGAAACAAGTTATCAAATACAATCATGGCAGAATCGGTGAGGCCTTCTGTTTTTCATTTACTTAATATAAATTCGCCTGGAAGATTTTATTTGATTTCTTGTTTTTCTGCAAACAAATTCTGTTGTAACAAACTTATATAAACTCCATAATACTCAGTAAAACCTTCTACTTAGATAGCAAAACAATTGACATTTTGTAACCATGGTATTGTGTTTTATTTTACTGCTTTGACGAATGTTGCCATTCTTATCATCTCTGAGTCACAGAATCAGCTTACCTTATTCCCATGTTTTATATTAAAAGCCAGCACCTTCTCCTGTCACTGGGCGGCACTAGTGTTGCCTACTTTCTATGTTATTTATGCCCTGGTTTAAAACATTTTTGATATCCAAATACCAATTTGAAAAAAATCTACCAAATATCTAATAAAAGGATTTGTCAATTTGAAGTTCTAATAGTTTTAATTACCCCAAATAAATGTGTATAGGCAAGTATAAAGAGGAAATGTAGTGGTCATAATTTCCCCATTAGTGGTCTTAATTACCCCAAACATTTATGATTAGAGTTTTTGATTGGATAATTACAGTAGATTCCCTTAAATCTGTAACCCTAAAATCTGCACATAATTTATGAATGTTAACAATGAAACTTTCAGTACAGATATAGGGGAAAAATTACATTTTTAGTTTTATATGAAATCCATATATATTTTTAATTTGTAATTATTGTTAATATCACTGAATTCGTGTTTTTTTCATGAAAAAAAAATAATATATTGCTGATGTCATTAGGAATCACAATCTTCTTATCAAACATATTTATGCATTAATCAAGCATTTTTGGTTATTAAAAAGATGGCTAAAGCTAATTTAAAATTTCCTTATTTTATGATTTATATATGAATTGGTAATGTGCTTTTATAGGCAAGTTTCCTTGAATAATTTAGCAAAAATACATTTAATCTTTATAATGAATATTTAATAATACATTACTGATGGGATAATACTTGAATTTTGCTTTTAATATTTTAATCATTCAAAAATTATCTAAATTTTTATTTTAGTTTATTACTTTTTTTATTATTTTATTATATTGAAAACATTCATAATAGTCTGGATGGCATTATTAATTACATCAAAAATACTTAAAAAATTACTTAAAAAATATATAAACAAAGCAATCACCAGAAATCCGCAAAATTCTAAAATCTGCACAACCTCTGGTCCGAAGCTGTGCAAATTGGAGGGAGTCTACTCTATAATCCTCCTTTTATCTTAAAAATAAAAGGGCTTAAAACTTTTAAGAAGTTTTCTGTAGGTCAAAGTTACTTCCTATGTCCTAAAAATACCACTTTTCCAAATAGAAACAAATGAAAAAATAGCAAAGTTGAAAATTTAGAAAGTGGTCATAATCACTCCTCCTGACCCTATATCTTTTTTCAGTTAATTATGAAAGTATCTTGGGATATATTTTATTTCTTACAAAATACTCTCTATCAATTTTTTATTGTTAAAAGGGAAATATGAGTGAACACTGATAGAAAATGTTTATGTCCACTCTGAATACATTTAGTAAAATGATACTGAACATTTTTAGTGTTGTTTACCTTAACTTTATTTGATAACTGCAAGTCTGTAAATATTGAGACTGTTCTGTTTGGAAGAATATGTCTCGAATGGGACAAAATCAAGTCATCTTTCGCAGATATGTGAACAATTTTAAACATGTCTGGGAAACTCATTCTTAGTTTTAAAATCAAAATTTAACACTGAATGATGCTCTAAAAATAAAACGAAAAAGCTTACTGGAAAAAAAAAAAAGTACCTGAATTTAGTTACATGAAATTTTTATTCACATTGCTAACAAGCCGTAAAACCCACAGAGTGAAAATTTCCCTGTTTGTTACTTTTTCACTCTGCCTTGTTATTAAAGTGAATAAAAAATTATATAATTAAATTCATGTTTATTATATCCTGGGCTTATTTCATAGTTTCAATTATCACATAAAGGTTGGTTGGTTGGTTGGTTGTATGGGGTTTTATGGCGCAAGGTCCCTTTGGGGACATGCTGCGCCAAGACAAAGACGAAAAGGAAACAGAATGTAATTTAAAATTAAAAATCCAACAATGATATGTATAATAAAAATCCAATTAAAAGAGGACAAAAACCACAAAAAACACTAAGTGACAAAAAAAACTGTAGAATTTGGTATAAATGATAAAATATAAACAATGAGCAAGATGAATGGTTGGTTGGTTGGTTGTATGGGATTTTATGGCGCAAGGTCCCTTTGGGGACATGCTGCGCCAAGACAAAGTTGAGAAGAAAACAATGTTATTTAAAATTAAAAATCACAGCAATGAGATAAAAGACTAATTTAAAGAGGACAAAAATCATGAACAAGATTAAGTGACAAAAAATTGTAGAATTTGGTAATAAAAGTTAAAACATAAACAATGAATAAGATGAGTGAATTTACATAAAAGCAAGATTAAAAATAAACGAATTCACTGTCATGATATAATTAAAATCCGTCAATGATGGTAAAATAGTAAACTTAAGAGATGTAATAAGTTAAAATTGTACAATCAGGAGAGTAGTAAAAACAACATAGTGTATATAAATGTAAAAAGTTTAACACAGATTAATAAAAACTCTATTAGGTCAATTAGGATTAAACTCTTGTAACACTGCATTGTCATCATCGGCATCCGAGTCATTGCTATATGACTCGGATTCCATAGCCTCTTCCACATAATGCTGTAAATGCTTAGGATCTTTAACATTTTTCAAAAACGGGCTAAGAACAGAGTTTTTCTTTCCTTTCCCCACAGTCTTCCACTGTGGAGAAGTCGAAGTTGAGGATTTCTTCTTATTAGCTTGTGGGCAAAGTTTTTGTTGTAAATTTTGTCTTCTGAGAACATTAGATGTTTGTGACGTACTTGGACTTGTAACAGTTGCCTTGGTTCTATCTTTCTGAATATATGTTTTTTGGTTTGGTTTAACATTTTGACCTGTATTAGATCTCTGCAAATTAGATGTGGATGAAACAGAAATATTTTTTGGAGATGGATTAGTCACAGTCTCCGTTTTGAGTTTAGATGATTCGGTAGATTTAGCTAACAATTTTTGTCGCCGTTTTTCGAGGTTGATTATTTTCACGGGTTCTGAAGATGGTGGCCAAAGTTCTAACTGTGGAGTACCAGAACATTTAGTAGGGAGAGAGATATCACGGGATTCTTTGATTGGAGTGTTGGTAGATTGTGTTCTGACTGAATTATTTGGAGGATATGAGGAATCTGTTTGGGTACTTATATGTCTAACAGATTTTCGTTGCTGCCTGAGTAAGCTGGAGTATGATACACCGACAGATGGAGTTCTGGATTCAACTATTTTACGAGCTTCAGGATAGGAGAGATTTTGAGATATTTTAACAGCAAGGATTTCTTTTTCCCGTATCCAGTTAGGACAGGAACGGGAGTATGCAGAATGATCACCCTTGCAGTTAATGCAGCGTTCCGATTTCTCACATGAATCGCTATCATGGTCAACTTCTGCACAGCGTGCACAGGTAAGAGAACCACGGCAGTTAGTTTTAGTGTGCCCATAACGCTGGCATTTAAAACAGCGGATAGGGTTAGGGATGTAAGGACGGACACGACAGTTCAGGTAAGCAGCTTTAATTCTGGTCGGTAGTGTAGGGCTATTGAATGTAAGAATAACATGTTTTGTAGGAAGGACTTGTCCATTTCGACGGATTGTGATACGGCGTGCATCTATAATATTTTGATCTTTCAAATTCAGTAACAGTTCATCTTTAGTAGAGTGTAAAAGATCTGGCTCAGAAATAATACCACGGCTTGTATTTAAAGTTTTATGCATCTGAACATTTACTGAAAAAGTACCTATTGTAGAGCAATTCGAGAGGAGCTGTGACTGTTTAGCTGAAGAAACCTCAACAAGTAAGTCTCCGGATTGCAATTTTTTGAGAGAATGTCCATCTCCCAGATAAGACTGGAAAGTTTTTGCAATAAGGAATGGAGAAGTTTTCTTAAAAGAATTATCTGAGTGGCTATCTGTGCGTTTAATTATAAAGAAGTGAGTATAATTATTCTGTACTATTTGTTGCTCTCCAGTTGGGAGAGAGTTAAAAGGAAATAGAGATTTTCCATCCATAATTGAAAAAAAAACCAATTCGGACCCCGGCCGCACCACCCACTCCCGAGCCCAACAAGGGGATGCACATTCATGCACCAGTGCTAACCAGGGTCTATACGGTCACAAGACAATCCTATGTCAGTCTCCACCCTTAACGAGATGACTAGTAATTGCTCGCTCGCTTGATCCCTAAAGCCAGTGACAAAGTCAGCTGACCAGCCGATTGGTACATACGGGACCAATATGCACCGCCCGTCTACCTGAAGCAGAGGCCAAAGCAGTGTGTTGGTTTCCCTCAACTGCCAGGATCCCCCTTTCCAGGGACACGGGTCGCCACGCACGGCCAACACGTGGGTGGTTTACAATTCTCCATGAGTCGATATACAGGATGACATCGGCCCATACAGAATTGCCCTCACCTCCGGAGAGGAAACCACAATGAGAGTGAAACAAAGATGAAAGGAAGACAAGAGGAGTAAGAGGAAAAGGAATGGAGAAAGATCACTCAAATGCCCCGGGGTTGTGAAGCCCGTGAATACCTAAAGAAGGTATCCCCCTGGGGGTATTATCACATAAAGAGTGACAAGCTAGCAACCAAAGAAATTAACAATAAAAGGGAAAATATCAAGAAGTATTCTAATGCGTTTGAGTAGAAGTTACGAAAGATGTTCAGAAAATAAACATATATCTTCTAAACAAAAAAATAATAACATTCTGGTTTGATATTTTTTATCAATTGCATTTTCGAGTTTGATGAAACTTCATTAAAATAATTGAACTTATTAAACCTCTTCCATTGGCTCATAATTCAATTCACTAACATGTATATTATTTAAGTGCAGTGTTATAGCACACTTGTTTGTTTTGTAAATATAACATAAGTAATACACATGCACAGACGTACACAATGCTAATTTGTTATCACCCGTCACATTGAATTGAGGAAATTGATTTTTAAAGCATTATTTTGTTGAAAATAGACCTTATTTGTGATGTTTATGATTCCTATGTAAATGCTTTTAGACTGATTTTCTTTTTTACATCCAGTTTAGTCATATAAATAATATTGCATTAATGTTACAAAAGTTATCTGTGCACATATCAATATTTTAATCGTGACTTTGAAATATAGGGGAATTTTAAGAGAAGATATTATTTCAGACCACACTGTTTCTTATAGAACTTGAAAGTCACTATATTATATTAGTTATTCCAGATCTACGTCTGCACTTTCATCATGAAGTCTACAATCTTGCTCTTAAACAGGCATTTTTATACTAATTGTTGATATATATTATAAATGCAACACCATTATTTTAAATATTGCTTTTCTCAAAATTTTATTTAAAATACATCAGTATTTATTGGTTGATTTGTTTTTTAATGAAGTGTGCTCTTTTTGTGATTTTTTTCCTTACATCTGATATGTCTTCTGTAACTGTTATCTTCTTTCGAAATTATAATATTAAATTTCCTATTATAACTTGGCAACCTGCTTGGGCAATTTTTTGCTCACAGTGAAGTATTTAACTCATATAGTAAATTTACCAATTACCTTGATATGGTAAAATAATAATATATTATAACTTGTTTAATAATACTTATCACACATTTCAACATCCAATCGGCATCAATTGATCTATGGATGCATTTCTAAGCAACCTGTATTTTGATATTGTAGACGAAAATCTATTTTGTTTTACCTATTATCTAATTAATTGGTTTTTAAACGTGGTAAAAAGATTAAATTATTAAATTATCACCACACAGTATAGTGTGAAATAATTATGCAAAATCTTGTCTTAATAATCCTTTATATTAGTTTGAAAAATTAATCTTAAATGAATTCTGTTTAAACACATTTGTATAACGCCATATCTTTTGCCACAAAGTTTATTTTTGCCTCACCGCTTATAAAATGTATTGCTTTTTTCATTGGTGATATGAAATTATAGAATTGTATCCTTAAATTTGCGTTTTTTATATTAATAAATAGTATTAAAAATGCTTTCTTTATAAATATTTGCTTTAGCTATCATTTATAATGTTTAATTATAAGTTTTAATTTTAATGTTTAATAATTTTTTGATAAACTATTTATTTTATGATGATAGATATTTATTTTACTTGTTATAATTTTACTTATAGTTTAATCGTTAAACAGCTATTAACTATATCTGAGGCATCTTTACTTTCCCCAGCATTAGATAATTAAGTTTTTGTTGTAGTTTTGAATACTATGATATAAATTTTATTTCGATTCAGTTTTCTACAGTGATTTTAATTTTTCATGATATATTTGTTTTTCCTAATATTCTTTTTTAATGAATCTTAAAAAGCTTAATTATATTTGTTACAGATGCTTAAAGCTGTAAAGTTAAATATACACCAGATCATCAAAACAATTTGTAAAGCATGAAATATGGAGCAAAATATTTCTTTACCAGACATTTTTGAAAAAACAAAGAAATCATTTGTGTGTGAGATCTGCAATAAGAAATTCTCTCTAAAGTGTAATTTAGTAACACATCTGTTAATTCATACTGGTGAGAAACCTTTCGTGTGTGAGATCTGTAATAAACAATTCTCTCTTAAAGGTAATTTAAGAACACATGTTTTAAATCATACTGGTGAGAAATCTTTTGAGTGTGAGATATGTAACAAGAAATTCTCTCACAAGAGTCATTTAAGCACACACCTGTTAATTCATTCTGATGTGAAACATTTTGAGTGTGAGATGTGCAAAAAGAAATTCTCACAAAAGGTCCATTTAAGAAATCATCTTTTAATTCACAGTGGTGTGAAAGCTTTTGTGTGTGAGATATGCAACAAGAAATGCTCTCGAAAATATGATTTAAGTACACATTTATTAATTCACACTGGCGAGAAACCTTTTGCGTGTGAGATCTGCAACATGAAATTCTCACAAAAAGGCAATTTAAACCAACATCTCTTAACTCATACTGGTAAGAAAGCTTTTGTGTGCGAGATATGCCACAAAAAATGCTCTCGAAAAAATGATTTAAGTACACATTTGTTAATTCACACTGGAGAGAAACCTTTTGCGTGTGAGATTTGTAACAGGAAATTCTCACAAAAAAGCAATTTAAATCAACATCTGTTAATTCATACTGGAGTAAAAACTTTTGTGTGTGAGATATGCAACAAGAAGTTCTCACAAAAAAGTCATTTAAATCAACATCTGTTAACGCATACTGGTGAAAAACACTTCGCTTGTGAGATTTGCAACAAGAAATACTCCCAAAAGGGTGATTTAGGTAAGCATCTGTTAATTCATACTGGTGAGAAACCTTTTGAGTGTGAGGAATGCAACAAGAAATTTTCTGGAAGGAGCCATTTAAACAAGCACCTGTTAATGCATAGTGGTGAAAAAATGGTTTGTATGGGACATGTGCAACAAGAATTCCTCTCAAAAGAGTGATTTAAGGAAACATATGTCGATTCTCAGTAGTGAGAATCTTTTCCTGAAGTGAGATATGCAACAAGAAATTCTCTCGAAAGATTTATTTAAGCAAATAACTGTTAATTGAGAGAAAAAGACTTTTGTTTGTGTTATAAAACAAGAAATCTACTTAAAAGCGTGATTAAACAGACGCTTAATTAATACTAGTGAGAAACGTTCTGTGTGTCAATTATAAAACAAACATACCTTTGAAATGACTTCGCCAATCAAAACTTTGAGGATCTGTTATATGAAATGTGCGTGGAGCACTTGCATGACCTGTTATAGAAACGAAAGAGCATTATCTTGTATATTACTATTTCTACACCCCAAACGCACTACTGAACAATATGATCTCTATTCAGGGAAACTCAAAGGGCGTGGTACATGACTCATGGATTATATCTCGTAGTATTTCTGGAGCTTCAAGTGTACCAGACACTTATAGGCATGTTGAATTTATATTAAAACACTGATAATTCCAGTTGTGCTATTTTTTACTAATTCTTCTCGATGTGAAAATTATTAATTATATCCCTTCTGGTGTGGATTGAGCACAAAAGTACTGCTTGCGGGCACGAGAATTTGCAGCTATTTGTGTGTGAAATATGAGGCCGTACAATCAACTGTAATTATGAAAATAAGATATTTTTGTTATTTAAAATCTTACCTTATAAACTTATGCGACTCGCTACTCCGACATTTCGACTTGACGGATGCCAATATTATCAGGATTATATTTTGCAATATAATTCTTTTCTATAATAATTTAGAGAATTTTCAGATTTTCATTTACTAAAAGAAAAATGATACATTTGGTTAATGTATTTAAATAGTAAATTATGGATGCTAAGATTTCCAAATAAAGAATTTAAATTATTCCTTTTATTTTGAATTACTGTCAATATATTTGTCAATTTTTTTAACTTATGTGTATAACTTTTGTTTCTAATTTAAACATGTTTAACAATAAATGAAAACATTTTGGTTCATTTATTTACTTAATTGACCTGATACATGTTTCTGTTTTTTCTATCATCAGCTCCCTGAAGACTGCATTTCATAACTTTTAAAAAATAAATTATTTATATTATTGCGATTGAAAAATTTAGCCAAAAGTGTGGCTGCGGGAAATAAAAGATTGGTTAATCTTAAATAATGTGGTCTGCAGTACATCAATAAATTTAAACTAAGGTAATAACATTATTTTTTTAATTTAATGTAGATACTATTAAAAGGCTAAATAAATATATTATAGTACCAGATTGATGCGATTTGGGCAATTAGCAGAGGACCCGAGGAAGAATAACTATCCAGTGCATTATTAAATGTCTCAAAATATGCCTATTTTTGGGTGGTCTTATAATGTTAATATTATCAAGTCGATTAATATACATTTAAATTACAGTTTTAACATACTAATAGAGAAAAAATACATTTAAAGGCATGTAAATGCTTTTAATAAACTACTCTGATAAGATGGAAGATGCTTTAAAAAAAATAGGATACAGTAATTCATGTTCACAGATGATGCTTTTTATTAGAGCACCTGTAAATTTGTGATCTTGTAATTTTTATTTCACTAAGTTCATTTTTTAAAATTTTGCTAAGTTAATCTTTTTAATCGATATTGATCTGCATAAAGTTACCGATTACGCGTACAAAATATTTAGATCAGTTTATTCACCCCTTAATCATCACACCTAAGGGAGCGATGAGTGATGGACTAGAAGATATTTATATGTCCCTAAATAAATAAATAAATATATATATATATATTGCCTTTAGCTTTTTATAATTTTAGTTTATGAGTAATAAGTGATTTTCTTGCTCAATATTATAGAATCTATTTAGATAAGGTCTTAAATCTTATGACCATCAAAACCGTTTTCCGGAAACAAAAAGTATAAAATTACAAGATCTCTAAATTAGATATGAGTTAGATATAGTAGTATCAGTTTAAGTAAAGGCAAATATTTCTACTAGATTAGTTTATGACAAAAATCGTGTCATAAATTAATCTAGTATAATTTCGTATGCAGCGTTTTCTGCAGTTTCCATGTATTGACTTTCGATTTATTCTGTTGAGCTGATCCATAGTATCAGACCACATTATATGATCGTCGAGGTTATTTGGGTGAAACAGTCCGCCAGCGTTCGTGTCCAGGATGGCTCAGTTGGAAAAGCATTGGTGGCTTCAGCCAATACATCCTAGGTTCAATTCCTGGCCCGGACGTTTTTCACTCACATGGAAAATTTACGTCTCAAGTATTTCTATTTGGATATTTTTTCTATTATTTATTTTTATTGAAACATTCCAAGATTTTTATTTACTTATAAATATTTATTTAATTAAAAAATCTTAAATTGTAGATAATATATTAAATATAAAGTAAATGATAAAATAATATAGTAGATCTTGAATATTATATAAAATGTGGTTAAAATACAATGACTTACAAAGCTGACATTGAAGCTCCAGGTCTGCAGATAAACTAATTAAACAACTGATGACAACTCACTAAAATTTGGGAAGAACTTTGTTTTTACATTAGAAATGAAAATACAATAAATCCTCCTTTAAAAAAAAAAAAAAAAAAAAAAAAGAGAGAGAAGAGAAGAGAAAAGAAAAAGTGTATTTACAATGTTTTTGAGAGCATTTTTGACCCATGGAGGGTGTGGGAGGATTTTGTAAGCGTCTAAATTGTTGT
The DNA here is from genome assembly GCA_964019185.1 of Maratus speculifer. NCBI lineage: Eukaryota > Metazoa > Arthropoda > Arachnida > Araneae > Salticidae > Maratus > Maratus speculifer. The sequence continues at coordinate 1,952,687 of CAXHSM010000047.1, read as the reverse complement.
ATCATTTCTTAAATATTTTAAATTATTAATCGAATGACACCATCTGCAACTCGATACAATCTTTCATTACAAAGTTATGGTAGGTTTTATGAGTACAAAGTCGAAAACTATACTTTACTACTTAGCCTAGCTTTTTCATTTTTATTTTACATTCAAAACATGTTCTTTACATGCTATCAAAACAATTAAATAAAATGAAATCAATAGCAGCAGATTGAAGTGGGGTGAGCGAGACCCCCTTCCGTTATGCTAACAGAAAATTACAAAATGGCATTATGTATCCTCACGGGAAATGATTTGAGGGTGAAGCTTGAGCCCATGGCAGATTTAATGAAGAGCCAGGTCAAGTTTATCATCATAATTGATACCTCTGAACACTATTAATAAGCTTCCATCACGCTACCTTTCGGAGAAAATTTCCTCTCCTTTTCTCATGTCATACCAATAAAAAGCAAGACAGCCTGAGCCCTCCGAACTAATTATTTTCTTATTTGAGAATATAACAAGATGCCCCTGGTCCTTCCAGGTTTGATTATATTTAGCCTCATAGACTCGATCGGCTTTGCTTGTGGATAGCTTTCAACATGAGCAGGCTCAACATGGGTAGATGGAAGCTTATTAATGGTGTTTATAGGCTTCATCTATGGCGGTAATCTTAACCTGGCACTTCCTTCAGACACTATGTAGGCTGCCATTTACCAAGAAATTCTAGAAAGCCTTTTTTGCCAACTGAAGAGAGAATTGATAAACGAAGTTAGATTTTGCAACAGAAAAACGCCCCCATAATCTGTGCAAAATCCTGCTAGGAATAGTTTTTGAATAATTGGGACTTTTATGGATTATTTTTTGCAGTGTACTTTCATCTCAATCCCCAAGAAAATGTGTGACTCATTCTCAGTAAAACTTTAAATGTCGATGGCAGACAGTTCAAGTCTGTGGCAGAACTGAAGGCTGCCATAATTAAGGCCTGGGATAATATTGATGCAATTGTCTTCCAGAGATTTGTGAATTATATGCCGCATCGTATATTCCAAGTCATATGTAAGCATGGCAGATATAATTGCTATTAACAATATTTCCTTTATTTAGGCGGGATATTTTTCTCCCCCTCTTTTTTCATACATTCATTTTTTTCGATAAAGTGAAGCTGGGAATAAGTTATTCTTTGTAAAAATGCATTTCTTTACTGTTTTTATTATTTTAGCATTCTTATTTATTTATTATTTAGCATTATTGTAGCATTTCTTTTTATTTATAGTATTTCTTAATATATTTTTTCGTTCTCGTGGTTTTGTTTCGTGTCCGATTACGGTAGGAATTCATGGTGGCTTTATTTCGATGGGAACATACTGTAGAAGTAAAATTCACAAATTCCTAAGAAATTTTGAAAAAAAAATGAATTTACATGCACAAGTCGAGCCATATTTCTGATCGTACGCTGAAAAATGATTAGTAACCGAGGTAAAAAAAAAAACAATAAAGATTTATAGAATTAGTAAACTTTTTAAATTTCATCTTATTATTTTTTTAATTAATCGTTTTAAAACCGTATATTTGAAACATAAGAAGCTTAAACTATTTTGAAACCTATTCGCATCAATTTAATAATATTTAAAAAGTAAAAAATCTTTGAAAAAATTATTCAAATATTACTTATAAGGATTTGTATAGGTTAATTATTACTTATAAGGTTGATAATAACTTAGAATGATAGAACTTTTTACATTCCAGCATTTTTAGGAAAGAATTTTAGAAGCATTCCCAAGTTGAAATTTTAAAAAAGGGATTTAAATTAGTGATTGACCGAATCAGGAATTTCGCCGAATACTAAATATTCGGTATTCGGCAACCGAATACTTAAAATTTTTTAATAAATATTTTTGCATATACTAACTTTTTTAATAAAATTTAATTCAGTTAGTATATTTTTATAGTACATCAGTACATAAAAAAATTAATGCCTTCTTTCCACTGACAAATTCATTAATCCATCACTTATTTGTTACTTTATCACTTGTCAATACCCAAAATAAATTCATCAGTCTATCTGGTCACTGGATAAGTGATGATTTTGAATCAAAAGATGCAGTTTTCAGTGCAAAATATTTTCCAGGAAGTCAGACTGGTGAAAATATATGCCAGATCTTGAAAGAATTGAATACTTGAATGGAATACTTTTGAAAAATTGCATCTATTGATACATGATAGCGATTCAAACATTGTCAAAGTTGCAAATAATATGAATATAGATAGTAAATCCTGCTTTTTACACAATTTACAGCTAGTTGTGAATGAAGGATTAGGGTCTCAAAGAGCAATTATTGATATAAATGCTAATGCAGGGAAAATTTGTCACGCATTTTACTCACTCCCTATTCACTTGTTCACCTTCTAAAAACATACAAATAGATAAACTTAATATAGCACCTAAACAAATCATTCAAGATATTAAGACTAGCCTATATTAAATTTCAATTAGAGAAAATAATGTATGATTTAATAAATTATCACTTATGTTATAACTGAAGCATACTATTAAAATAAACGACATTAAATGAGCACTAGCCATCATGTATTTTTAGAGTAATACTTTACCTAGTATTTTTCATAAACTATTTAAAAAATTTGGTCGAATACTTAAAAGTATTCAACCGAAACCGAATATTCGGTTTACATGCCGAATCACCGAATACCGTATCAACTATTCGGTATTTGGTCAATCCCTAATTTTAATGCTGAATGGAATGTCCCTGTAATAAAGAGAATTGGTACTACTTGGTTATCCCGTCGATCAATTTCACCGTATTATACAAATCGCCAAAGTAATAGCCAAATTATACATTTTGGCATAATTTTTTTTTAAATAACGAAAAAAAACCCCAATTAGTTGAATATTAGAAAAAATAAAAATCACTTGAGGATGTTTTAAACAAGTATTTCGTGTTTAATGTTACTGAATGTGGCATTCACGATCATCCAATATTGGCATTTAATCCTGTAATTTGGAGATAGTTTTTAGGTCGACAGGATAATCAAGTAGTACCAGAAAAATATATATCGAGAAAATGGATGCAGAACAATTACAGGGACATTATTGTTGAGCTTATTTTGATTTTTTGGCCAATCACAGGGAATTTGAACGGCTGTTCGCTTATATCTCTTTCTTTAACTTAGAGCCATAAATGTTTAGTTAAAATATTTGCGTATTCGCCGATTATTTATTAAAATTTATTTATTTCTTAGTAACCCCTGTATAAGTCAACGCCCGATTTTAACTTTCAAATTTTGCATAAAATTCTTTGACTTATACATGAGTATATACCATAATTACCTTTAACACTGTGAGTGCCCCCACTGACCACAACCAAGAAATGACAATTAAAATTGTTGCTTGGAAGACAAAATGTAAACTGCAGAAAAGAATCTACTGCTTCGAAGAAGAAAAAAAAGAGTTAATTTATTATTATTATTATTTAAAAAAAATAAAGGTGTGCAATTTCGGATCAGTTGCAGTTTTCTCAGAATGGGGAAAATGCACTTACAAGGAAGGTCTCCATACTGGGCATACTCAGAATTTTTTGGAAAAAATACTAATTAAACTACTCATGTACGTAATAAAGGATCAGTCAAAATTAGCGGCGGAATTACAAAAGAAAACGTATAAAAAATAAAATACTTTCGAATATTTGGCGTGAAAAGACGAAAGTGTAATGCGATTTGGCGAGCAGCACTTTTCCCCACCAAAGGCAAACGATTTTAATGCAGCTGAAAACTTTTGTATTTTTAGAATGCGTGTAAATGGTATTTGATGAATTTAAACATAAAGAATGAGAGTGTTTAATATATTATATACATTTATATATATTGTATTGCTTTTATCTATATTATTTCTTGAAGTAGTTATTTAATTTACCTCTGGAAAAATACTTTCATATATTAAAAAATCTTATTCAGAAAAATTATTTTCATACATTTAATGCGTATTCAAAAATAAAACCCAGAAGTTTCTATAGCAACAAAATCAAATTGATAATGCTCGACTGGACCTTGAACTTGAAACAATTTTAATTAATTTAAATTTGAATTTCGTTTTAAATCTCAAATTTTGGTGGCTAAATTTGAATATAAACACATATAAATATCGATATAACGAAATTATGCTTAAAATAAACAAAATTGACAAAACAAAAGATATTTAATTTATCTAAACTAGTTGAACATGATTTTTTCCCCTTTAAAATGTATTTGACACAAAAAAGACTTTTTTGAAATTGCTTTTCATCGCCAACCGATGATAAATCGCCAAATAATGAAAATTTCATTATTTTTTTACGAACAATGTACGGAGATTCCGCCGAAATTTTTTTTATAAACGTATATATCCTCATGAGAAGAGCATTCTGTAATTTTTTCAGACTTTTCGGAGTATGCCCGTATGGGGACCTTTCTTGTTAGTGGCATTTACGCTAAAGAGAAGAAAAAAAAACTTACTAGTACTGAGGATCACTAATTTTTTCAAATTAGTGGTCAGTTAAAAAGTTATGTTTTTTGGTCTCAGAGCAGAGGACCATCAAGGACTTGAATAGGTGTATTCATGAGTAAAGAATACTTTGCTCGCTCTTTTCCATTCCACGGAAAACATGTTTTAAGGAACCTCAGAAATTCCTGCTCATTTCTTTTGATAAATACTCGAAATGTTGTTAAATAATCCATAATAGATTTTTCTTACAGACCATATCGTAAATTGGAATCATATTTACGGTACCTTAGCACAAACTATAAATGTTACAAAATACATTTTAATAGAGAATGTAAAAGAATAATCATAAGATTATAGTAATCAATCAGTTTTATAGCGAGAAAACACTGAACATTGAATTGGAAAAAGAAAACAAAACAAAACAAAAATGCAATGATTTTTGCCAACATTTATTGACATTTAAACATCACATTAGATCTTTATACTTTGATGAAAAATCAGTCAGAATTCAAAAGATCTTGAAACTAAATAATTCAATAAGTACAGGCATTACTAATGACATTGTAAACAAATTAGGGTATTTTCTTTTTACAGATTCTAGATCAAAACAACATAATTTTAAACCACTTTTTAGCAACTTATACTTAAATTTTCAAATCTCATCAGACCTTTCATCAGACTTCTCATTATTTGCCTTTATAAAATAGCAATCACTAAATCAAACACATTTAATTATATCTTATTTTCAAAATTATGGGGAATTCAGGGCAGTATCCCTTTAAAAACAGTATTTTCAGCATAGGCATCATCAGGACTAAGGAGGTCCTTAGTCCTGATGATGCCTGTGAGCGACACTAAAGAACATTTTTAAAATAACGTAAATGCTACTAGAAATGTTCAACATACTTCTAGATTTTTAATAAATATGTGCTTATCAAAAGCATCGATATATAGACATCGATATAAGCATCGACATGCTTGAAATTGCTTCTTAAAAATTTTAAAGTGATTTTTGTATACTCATGTAATATTTCTCTCAGGACTAAAGAGGTTAAAAGTTTATGAGAAAGACAATTAAAAAAAATTGACTGTGAGAAATTACTTTTAACAAATTTCTGAATTAAATATTCTCAATCGCTAACATATTAAATCTTACAGACTAATACATCTATGCTACGCAAAATAAATAATACAAAAAAGGTATTGCAATATTTTTGCGTTGATATAAAAGATAAAGCTTGATAAAAAATGAATTTGCCAGAAATTATCTTAAAACTCCTCATTTGCTAATTAGCTAGTTTACATTTGCAAAATTATTTTTGGTTGGTACACGTTTTATTTTAGTCTCTATAATTTTAGAAATAAAAAATACCATTTTTCATAGCAGAATATGCCAAAGTTCCTAAATAAAAGAAGTATACAAATCCGTTAATCGCAATTAGCAAGTTATGGGAGCGAAAATTTCAGATTGATCTTTTGTGATTTTTATTTATATATTGTGCACGAATTTTCTCAATACAAGAAAAGATGTTTCTATAAAACACTCTTTGAAGAAACATCTAATTAAATTAAATTTAACAAATTAAATTATGGGAGCAAAAATTAACAGACATCTCTTAACAGACATAATTAACCGACAAGTTTTCTCAATACATGAACAGATGCTTCTTTAAAACACTCTTTGAAAAGAAATTAGTGTTGCATATCTCACACAAAACTTTTCTTACTAGTATGTAATAAAAGATGTTTACTTAAAGTATCATTCCGAGAGAATTTTTTGCTACATATCTCACATACAAAAGCTTTCTCACCGGTATGAATTAACAAATGTTTCCTTAAAGTACTCCTATCAGAGAATTTCTTATTGCAGGCCTCACAAATAAAAGGTTTCTCGCCAGTATGAGTTAACAGATGCTGGCTTAAATGATGCTTTAGAGCAAATTTCTCGCTGCATATCTCACACACAAAAGCTTTCTCACCAGTATGAATTAACAGATGTCTTCTTAAATTACTCCTAATAGAGAATTTCTTGTTGCATATTTCACAAATAAAAGGTTTCTCGCCAGTATGAATTAACAGATGCTGCCCTAAATCATACTTTCGAGAGAATTTCTTGTTGCATATTTCACATGCTAAAGATTTCTCAGTAGTGTGAATTAACGAATGTCGGCTTAAATCATATTTTCGAGAGAATTTCTTGTTGCATATTTCACAAACAAAAAGGTTATCACTAGTATGAAACAAGAGGTGCCTTCTTAAATGAGACTTCTGAGAGAATTTCTTTCTGCATGTCTCACAAACAAAAGGTTTCTCGCCAGTATGAGTTAACTGATGCTGGCTTAAATGATGCTTTAGAGAAAATTTCTTGTTGCAGATTTCACATACAAAAGGTTTCTCACCTGTATGAACTAACATATGTGTGCCTAAGCTACCCTTTACTGAGAATTTCTTGTTGCATATCTCACACACAAAAGGTTTCTCACCAGTGTGAATTAATAGATGCCTGCTTAAATTATTCTTTTTAGAAAACACTTTACTGCATACCTCGCAAACAAATGATTTTCTTTGCTGCGAGTCAGAAGCTATTTTTCCAGAAAGCTCTTGTGAAGAACTATTTTGCTGCATTATTTAGCACTTTAAAGACAGTTTTGAGTTATGTTATGTAGTGCATCCACATTCAGTGCTTTTCGCATCTGAAAAAGATACAAGTAACACAATCTATCACTTTTTAAAATTCCTGTAAAAGAAATTAAGAAGAAATTAATTTATTATAAAATATTAAATTAACGCAGAAAACGCATATGAAATAGACTACCAGTTATTTGAATCTCTGCAAACCATTGGAGTGTCAGATAAGTTTTTTGATTGCGTAAATAATTAAACTATAACCAAAATTAGAATAAATAAAATAAAAACTTATTGCAAAGAAAATATAAGTAAAAATTAGAAATTAATGTTTAATATTCATAATCAAAGCATTTATAAATTAAAAAAAATGAGAATTTATAAATAAAAATTGAAACAAACTTAAAGAGAAAATTTTATAATTTCATATCACCTATGAAAAAAATTATGCATTGTAAAAGCAATGGGGATAAAAAAAAATTATATTAATTGCAAGAAAAAAATATAGCTCAAAATTTCTCCAAATTTAAGAATCTTTTCAATCTATTATAAATAATTTTTGGGAAAAATATTTCGCAATATTCATACATTTTATATAGTATTGCAATAATTTAATCATTTATTAGAATTTTAACAGTGTTCAAAGCTCTATATAATACAATATAAGAAAAACGTAATACATTTTCTTTAAAAGCTTTAAAATACAGCATTGAAATGCATTTTTAGATCTGTGTATTCAAATTCGATGACAAAATGTGTGAAGAGTTAAGCAAATTTAAACTCGAACATCTTATAACAGAGTCTGTGGAGAGTACAGGAATAAGACCAGAATTTCAGATTAGAGGGGGGGAAGAAATAATTTATTCAGAAATAAAATGAAAAAAAATACAGTATGTTTAATAAAAAATATCAAAGCAACAATACTATATATTAATAGTATTGCAGTTCTGTGGTTTAGAAGTAGTATAAAAATTATTTTTTAGGAGCAAGATCGTAGAATTCAGTATGAGATTTTAAAAAATAATTTTAAAGAACTAACTAGAAGGGATTTCATATGCGGAGTACAAAATTTTTTAATGTGTGTTATATATCCACCAATTTAAGGCACTGTACAATAAGGTTGATCTCAAATAACTAACAAACTAACTAGTTTCTACAATATATATATATATTTCCAAGTCAGTATTAAAATAATGACATTTTCATAGCTAGTTCCTTTTACAACACAACCGTTATATATAGTCGATATTTAATTAAAGTGGATAAAGAAAATCACACTAAAAATAATAAATATCATATAATTTAAATTCATTTATAAATGAAATAGATGCTTTAAAAATCAATTTATTCAATTTAGTATAACCCCAGGAATAAAACCTTAGCATTGTTACATTGTATTACTAGCATTTAATTTATAAAAGATAACTGTGCTCCACCATTACTCTTAAAATAAAACACTTGCATGGAATTCAATGTCATTACTAGAGATTTAATAACTTTAAGTTACACTGAAATCGATCAAGTAATTGATGAAAAATATCGAAATACAATTACTTTCATATCTTCGATCACTACTCACGAATTAAAACTTAAGTAAATTTTGATGAAAGAAAATATTTAAAAAAGGAACAATTACAGTAATTTATAAACCGACAGAATAAACTAAAATAAAAAAATCCATCTTACATTGGTTAATCTAAGCATAAAAAGAGTTATTTTTTAGCTAAAGTTGTGAAAAGTATTTTCATGAGCTTCATTTGTTCAAATTATTGAAAAATTAAGTTTTTATTGTATAAATAATAAATTATATATATATAATCCAAAACTATACTTATGATGAAATTATCAATTGAGTCTCTTATGCTTGATATTGCGAAGTGAAAAATAAACAAAAATATTTTACACAATCATATAATTTCTTACCATGAAATCTAAATGTAACGTCCTTTCATTATTTCAAACTTTACATACTCTGTTTATTCTCATAACCATATTCACCATTTAAAAACTATTTCAACGTGCAATTGTTTATTGATACATTTTCAGATTTGAAGTTGCCTTTGTCAGCCCGCTAAAACTTGGAATACAAACATTCATACTATTGACATTTACCTGTAATCTCAGTACTAGTAAGTAAAAATTTCGAAATTTTTGTCTTATAGACACCAATGTGGTGAAAATATTCAATTTTAATCAAAGAAAATCATAATTTTCTTTAATATGACATCATTTTTACTCACCGGAGCATTATGCCTTGCGTCTCAAATTCAGTGTTGACAAAGTGAAAAAGTATTGAATAGTAACATCTTCATGAAGGAAAGTGCCTGTTTTTTAAAGCATGACATCATTTTCTATTCACATTTTTTAAAAAGTTACTTTTAATTAGAAAATTTATGTGAAAACGACAACTTAAAACATATAATCAATAAATAAAACACATTACATCTCTGAAACAATGGAAGCAATGAATTGCTTCCATTCCATCCAAGTAATTGCAAATTTCATAAAAAAAAATTTTAAATAAAAATATAAAAATAGGATTTTTTAACAGGGTTGGCAAGGGTTTTTCCCACCCCTAGTAAATACCATGGTAAAAACCGGTATTTACCGTCCTGGGAAATACTATGTTTTTGCCACATGGGAAAAACTGATTATTTAAAACAAATATAATTTCAAAACAATCTTTTAAAATGTCAAAATAGAGCTTAAGTACATAGCTTTAACGGATTTTACAAGCATTCTATTATAAACTAGATAAAAACCTAGTAACAATAAAAAAATGTAAACAATTATGATTAACTTCTGGTTGTAAAAGAATATTTTGCAAAAATATTATACTGAAACAAAATTGTAAAATTAAAAAACTAGTCAGATATGACAGTCCCAAAACTTTCAGCTATCTCATATACATTAATCTTTCCTGAAAATGCTGCACAGCAGTCTCACCAGTTATATGGTTTACACCAAAATCTAGTCAACAAAAAATTATATCAGCTTTTAACTGACTCTGAAGTTCAATGAAATTCCAGGCATTAGTTTGTGATCTATTATTTAAGATATATTGCCGAAATATTAAAAAATTCTGCATAAGAGCACCACTTGTTAGGTAACACCAAAAACAAGTTAGGACCAATTTTTATTAGAAGCTACTTTAATCTGAAATTGGATGAAAATCCATCCATTAGTTCTTGAGATACAGCTATTACGAAATCTGAAAAATCTAGCATAACTATGACACTTGTAGGTAATTTACATAAAAAACGAAACAAAATTAATCTATACCAGGGACTAACTGAATCTGAATTTTGATGAGAATTCGTGCTTTAGTTCTCAAGAAGATAAAACTATTGATCGATAATCATGATATAAAATGATAATCATGAATAATGCCACATAACAGCGCCACCTGTTAAGCAATTTACACCGAAAAGTAATCAGCACCAAATTATATAACTGAATCTAAAGTTTTATGAAATTCCATACATTAGTTCTTGAGATAAAGAACTATAGAGAAAATTGTGAATAATGCAGCATAACAGCTTCACTTATTGAGTGATATACACTAAAAACTAATCAACTTCAGTTTATTTCAAAGTCTTGCTGAATCTAAAGTTTTGTGAAATTCCATGCATTAGTTCTATCTAGATAGAGTGCCCACAAAATTTTTGTCGCATACACTCACAGACAGACATTTTCTAAAAATCATCAAATCATATTCAGGACCTTTTAGAACATCTATCGAAAACCAATATTCTAAATTTTTCAATAATAATCCAAAACTTTTCTCTAGTAAAGATAGAAGAAAGTAAGAATTGTGTTTTAATAGATCTATTTAAAAAGTAATAAAACTTTTAGTTAAATGTAATACAAATATTTATTACCTATCTTGATGACACTGTTATTTTTAAGTTTAATATTTTTGTTTTCTAAAATATTTATTTAAAAAATTCATTATTAAAAAGTTTTATGAGCAAATTTTATGTTTATGCATTAATTCTTATTTACTTATATTCCCTTTCTACAGAATAATTTTAAATCTAATGGAAATTTGTAATAATTATGTATTCCTAACTTTAATTTTACACATCGGATTTAGAAAGCCAGAATATTTTGTAAATAATTGTTATTTAGAAGTTTTTCCTGGATATATACCACTTTTTCCCAGTATTTTCCACTTTTTCCCTGTATTTATATTTTTTCCCCACTGAGATGGGAAAAACAAGTTTTGGACAGGAAAAATCCAACCCTTTTTTTTTAAAAGTAATTTGTATGGTAATGAACAGATGGACAGCTTCAATGAAAAATAAAATAATTAGAAAAACTAGTTTAGGGCAGATGAATGAAAAAATTTTATTTATGTCAGTTTTACGAAATCAATATTTTAATCCTTTTAGATGTTTCAAAATACTGGTTTCCGTATTATATTTATCATGTTAATGAAAGGACAGGAAGAAGGGGGGGAGGGATGTCAGAAGTCTCCTACTAAATAAATATATATGAAAATATATACTGAAATTATCCCCCTTTAATTCATAAAAGTTAAATCACCTGAAATTTTCTGTCTAGAAACAGGGAGAGTAAAATAAGAAGATGAACTGAAATAATAAAGTAAGAACAAGAACTAAAATAATGTGTCCAGCATAGATTATGGAGAACTTTCCCATGCATTCAGAATACCATTAGAAAGCTTTACCATTTATTAAGATAAATCTCTAAATAAACAATTTAGAAAATGCATAGCATGCATTAGAAATCAACTTTTTTGCAATTTTCATCAATAGTCGGAAAAAAGTATTAGAACTTTTTTGTGCAGACCTGTATATTATCTGTAAATTTATATGTGTACTACACAGTATGCTAAAAATTCCTTCAATTAAATGAACAGCATGATTGAAAATTCCCATTCAGCAGTTTCAGTCAATAAACGGAAATGTTTTTTCGGTCCTGTTTATGATCACTGGAATTTATACTCACCAAATAATGCACAGAAAGCAGCTAAACTTTAAAAAGCATACCAACACAGAAAACATTAGCAATTATTCTCCAAGGTCACTGCTATAGCTAAATATTTTTGTTTGTCCCTGTCAATAAAAAATAAATTATATACACACAAGATTCTATTGTAAGTACCTTAGTACTACACCTCAGAATATATAAACTTCAATTTGTTTAAAATAGTTTAATATCATAAAAAAACACTGCACAAAGTTATTTTTTTCCACAGGCTGTAATGTAACAGAATTTTTTTAGTGTCTTTTTAAATGAACCACGAATGTAACACAGTTCATTTTGAACACTGAACATCCTATTGTAAATCCCAATTACCAAAGCCACAAAAATTTAGGCACCAGTAAGCAGTCTCTCACCACTAAATTTCATTCAATTAAATTGTACAGGCATTCTTTCAAAAAACTTTTATGAAATATTACACAAAAAATAACGAATATTATTTAGTAGTGACAGACTAACCGCTGGTGATAAGATTTTTACATTCTTGCCAATAACTTAAATGGATTTCATGAGAATCTAAGTTTATTTATATTGCGCCCCTCAGCCTAATCGATCAGAATTTTCTGTGGTTTTTTCCAAACTTTGGATTTCATTGTGTAAATACAGGTCCCCACAGAGCCCCCTCTTTGTGCCTGTATCCTTTCCTGTTGATAATTGGCTGTCATATATACAACCAACTAAGTTTATTTATGCATGTTAGATAGTAGGCAGGTAAACCAAATTCATAAACACTTTTAAACTATGTTGGAAAGTCATAAAATATATGTATTACATTGAGTAAAATGTTTTTCACCAAGGGAAGATACGTTTACACCAACACTTGTCTTCTGTGTGGTTATTCACCTTTCTACAAACTAATTTTTGCATTCAAAAGCTGAATATAAGAAGCACATGACTGTATAGTTTGTTTGTTATAAATTAATTATCTTGTGCTTCCAGAAATCATTTAAATGGAGCTATCATGTCAGCAGATCAGAATGATTGAGTATTATGAGTTCCGTAAGAAACTCAATGTGACTGAATGCCACATAAAAATGGGTGAAAGTTTAGGCATCGATAATGTTTCTTTGATACAGTCAAAGTTTGATTTCAGAAGTTTAAAGTTGGCAATTTCAGCATTGAAAATGAACCACTTTCTCTAAATTGTCTGTAGCAGTCAAGGCTAATCATTGATCAAGACAGAATTTTTTCTACATGAGCTATTGCATCAGAGCTTAATGTCTGCCAAAAAACAATAGTTAATGCTCTGAAACGCATAAATCTAACATTTAAGTTCAACCACTGGGTGGTTCAAGAATTTACTTAAAGGTAAATGAAATAGAAATAAGGGCCATTCTAATTTGGAGATTAATTTTGGAGATTAGAATAACAGAATTCTTTTTTTTAATAAAATATAATTCTAATGATAGATTATGATAACACTTACCTTTTAATTTCTAACTATGCCCCCCCCCCCCCCCCGTCAAGATCACAGAATGATATTTGTCATTAAAATCAAATATTTTAAAAAAATCATGTGTCCACAGACATGACAATTTTGATCATGGGTATGATAAATAGTTTTTTGAAATGAAAACAAATACATACTTTAACTTATATTTATTTAATATTAGAAAATTCCATTATTTTTTTGTCTAATTATAAAAAGTGAAATTTTACTTTAGATATTTGCTAGTATTTATGTAAATACATTCAAAGTTCTATAATCCGCACAAATTGGGGCAAAAAGGTTGTGCGGATTATGGAATATTATGGATTATAGAGAATTATATGAATTACACTTATTTTATTATTTCCAGATAGCATTTTAATTCTATAATCAGTATTTAATATGAAATCTAATAATTCATTTCATATGCTATCTCAAAAAATGTCTTTTTAAAGTTTTTTTTTAATTGATTTGTGTATTTAATTAAAAATAATTACATATGTACCGTAATACAATTTGTTTTTTACTGTTAATAAAATAAAAGAGTTATATTGAAAAAGAAGATGATTAATTATGATATTTTTCAATGTTTTGAAAAATTAGATGATTAATTATGATATTTTTTAATGTTTTTATCATTTGTTTTAAAAAATCATTCTTGGATCACGAATTTGTAAATTTTCTTAACTGTTTACATTTCTAAAGTAATGCGAATTGCGGATTATCGATCCTTGACTGTATTTAGACAATTTTAGAATTTACATAAGTGAGATAAAATCAGGGTTAGTAAAAAACTAGGTTTTTTTGTAAAAAAACCTAAAACCATGGTTTTTTTGGTTTAAACCAGGTTATTTTTTAAATATGATTCCCTATTACAAATACATGCATATTTATCAATAAAAATAAATATTTTTGAATATATAAGTAATAAATTGATTTAAAAGTATTTCTAATCAATGTAATTATTAAATATACAATTAGTTATGTAGAAAATTGAAATCATTTAAAAATTAAACATTTTTAGAAAAAGCTATGTCTTTTATTTCATAAATAAAATGTTCTACATAATCAAACATTGATACCTTGAAAATCTTAATATACAGTAGAGGACCTATTATCCGGAATTCCGAAATCCGGAAGTGAAGAAGATTGAGAACGAGATGAATCATGATGAAATGAATGAATTACGATCTTTGATCAAATGTGCGTTTTATCGAGATTTTTTTTAGATTTTATGCTTTTTTGGGGTTTTTTTACGAAATTCACATTTTTTCTGCGTTTTTTCGACAGAATTTACGTTTTTTTTATAAAAAAAAAACGCAAATTTTTTCAAGTATTGCTTCAAGTATCAAAATTCATAATTCATTCAAAGATTCATGGGTGATTCATTTCATCATGATTCATCCCCATAAAAAAACATAATTTTTTTCAGGTATCGAGAAAATACTCTGCAAATTCGTCAAATATCGCAATAAAACCCTGCAAATCTCATCAAATATCGAGAAAAAAAGCAAGTTTTGTGAAACGATCGCGGAAAAATCTCGTGTAAGTGCCCCCCCCCTTTAATTATTTTACGATCTACGTCATCTCTGGGGGAGCGGATTAACGGTATTTTACGGTTATATACATATATATATATATATGTAAAGCCAGTTAGTAAAACGTCCGGATTTTGAAGAGCTCTGAATTTTGGATGACCGTATATTTGACTTTGTACTATAGTACAAGAGTCAATGTTGTAGCTTAGAGTTTTTTTCCACAGACTTCTCATAGAACACACTTTTCATTCATATTCTAGATATCAGTGCTATAATTTTGTTGTTATTTTTTAATTTCCCGTGTTTTTTTGTTTTTTTTTGGAGGGGGTGGGGGAAGGGGAGTGTCGAGTTTCGGACGGACCTGAAATCCGGAAAACTCCAAAATCCGGAAAGCCCTTGGTCCCGACGATTCCAGATAATATGTCCTCTACTGTACAATCTTTTAAATATTAGCACTATAAATAAATACAGAGTTTCCCCCAGAGGGTTTCAGGGGGGCGCTTCGCCCCTCCTGCCCTTTAGTTTAAAAAATAGTGCCCTTCTTGCCCCGCATTTGAAAAAACACAGTCTTTCAACAATAGTTAACGATATCTTTTGAAGAAATTTGCCATTTTTTGTAGTCTTTAAACAAAAATAGCAATTTTTTGCGATCTTTTCACGAAATTTATTGGTTTTTTTGCGAATTTTTGGCAAAATCTGTCGGGTTTTTTATTCGTTTTTTCATTTTTTGACAATTTTTTTTTTTCTCAATTCTTTGATCAAATTTCTGTTTTTGCACGATTTTTTAACCTCTAGATTCTAGATTCAACTCTATAAAAGTGCCCTTAAAAATCAAAAAAGTGCTCTGAAGAATGTAAAAAATGCCCTTTTCAGAAGAGTAGCACCCTGCTCTTTTTTAAACCTGGGGGAAACTCTGTAAATATATGATGCAGTTTCATAAATAAAACTCCATATATATTATTTTCATAAGGCTATTAAAAATAATTTCTTTGAAATATTTGTTATATGAGATATCTGATTTTTCTGTTAGAAGACAACATTAATTGCAATAATTTGACACACTTAAATTACAAAAATGAGAAAACATTAGAAATGCACCGAATATTCAGTGGCTATCGGTATTCGGCCATGTTAGTGAATATCAATCTATTCAGTTAAACCGAATATTTGGCTTGGTCGAATATGAAACTATTCGGCCGAATTCAATACTTAATAAAACCTTTTAAAACACATTTTTAAAAATTTCTCACAATTTCTACTTTTAACTGTCAATTTATAAATATATTTAAAATAATTAGAAAGAAAATCATATTTAAGTAAAATAAATGTTTTTTACAATATTTATTTGTTGTTTGTAAAGAATAATTTAAGATAATTAACCATGAGTAGGATTAAAAATGGTGATTTATGAGGATTCTCATAAGGAATAAATGATGTGCAAATGCAAGTTCCTAAATGTTGTTCTGTAAATAATCTGTTTTATGCTTTTCCCAAATAAAAGTCTTTAAACAAGAAAAAAAAAAAACTTTTGAGAATAGTACTAGCTAACAAGGCAATTTTTTTCATGAAAAAATAATCATAATTAACTTATTGAGTCATAAATACATTTTATTTCATCTCACTCTAGGTCAAACTTGTGTTTTTGTTTGCTGCTTTAACAATAAATAAGATACCATAACTATATTTTCAACTCACATGCTTTGATTGCTGTAAAATATGATATGATGGGAGGGTGGAAAATGCCATCATTCATAAGAAAAGAAAAAATGAGCTAGATATTCCTTTATTCAGAATTAAGTTCAAAATATTTGTATTGTATATTGAAAAAAAATTTGCCTTGAGTTATCAAAAAAGGACAATTAAGAGACTGTAAAGTTTTTCTTCAACCAACTGTAAAGCTGTTGCTGTAAAGCTTTTCTTTCATTATTTCACTTTGATTTTAAAATGTTTGTTTTAATTCATAGAAGAAACCATGAAATTTAAAATTTTATTATTTAAAATCTCATAATTGTGCTGAAAAACTCAAGGCAGATTTTTTTTCATTATTAAATGTTCTTATAAAAACTATTGTTTATCAAAATGAAATTTTCTTTTATTAAATATTATGTAAAATTGTTTCAAAAAGTAAAATTTTGATATCTTTAGACTTTGAAATGTAAAAAGTATTTGGAAAGCCAAATATTTGGTATTCGGCTAGCCGAATATTCGGTATTTAGTTCACCTGTCGGCCGAATATTCAGCATTTGGTATTCAGCCAAAATCACTATTCGGTGCATCCCTAAAAAATATTATATTAGATTTGTTCTAAAATACCAATTGGTTTAAACAATGCTAAACCAGTTAAAAATAGAACAAAATCATAGTGCAAAATCGCCATTCCCAATGTAAGAATGCAAGAAAAACAAAGGCTTAACCAAATAAACACAGAGAAGAAAAAACATGCCAATTATTCATTAGCATACTTAACAAAAAGAAATCAATGGAGAAAATTACTTAAGAATGTCATATTCGAGGCTTTGAGGAAAAATGAAATCAGTAAATCTTAACTAAACCAAGCAATTTAAATAATAAAAGTGCATTTTTAGCTCGAGTCTGCCCTTCTGGCTATAAATATTTTATAATTAATTGTTTTATATACAGGGTGTTTCTAAATTCATGGTCCAAACTTTAAGGGGTGATAGTACACATCAAGACAAACAATATTTAAACCAAGGGTCCCAAAGTCTTCCGAAGGAGATAGGCGCCATGAAAGTTTAGGGTCCAAAAATTCAAATGGTTATGAAAAACAGAAAAATTGGTCGATTCGTTTGCGGTTTTCACTAAAATTATTCTTTATGTCAGTATTGTCTTGAAAATAAATTATAAAGATAAATTTCAGAAAATGACGATAGAGGGCGCTTTAGACTTTAGAGTAATGAACAACTATTTTTTACCGTTATTTTTTGCATCTCATTAAAGGTTTCATAAGCTTAGACTTAAACTTAAATTTTGAGCTCAAAATCTGAATAGTTGGAAGCAGTTAAGTAGCACAAACTTAATTGTGTTCAGAGGGTTTTAAATTCAAATGATTATAAAAAACGGAAAAATTGGTCGATTGATTTGCGGTTTTCACTAAAACTATTCTTTATGTCGGTATTTTATTGAAAATGAATTATAAAGATAAATTTCAAAAAATGCCGATAGAGGGCGCTTTAGACTTTGGAGTAACGTAGAACTATATTTTACCATTATTTTTCACATCTCATATTTTTAAATTCACTAAAACTGGTATTGAAAAATATTGATGAAGATTATTTATGCAGTTGATGTAAATAAAACATGCACTATGTCACTTTTTTCAGCTACACAAATGCCATCTGCACCAGGAAACATGAATTTACCTTCCCCAGATTTCCTTAAAAATTTAACTAAGAAAGGAAAAACTAAGGCCTGGCGAATGCATGATATTTTCATTGATAAGAATAACACAATGACAGACTGAACAGCTGCTTTCCTTTTACATTTTGATTATTTAACTTGTTTACAGTTAGAAAACAAATCACCAAAACGAAAAGAAATCATATACTTTTTACTTTTATTTCCCTAAAGAAAAAAGGTCTTTCAAAAATCTAGAATTTCCCAAGCTCACAAAAATTGGAAACTCCACCACAATACCCCCCTCCTCTAGGGATGACTCAGATGGTGATTTTTCATCCTTATTATGATTTGTATCAACTGTCTTTTATTTGTCAGTATTTTGCATATAGTATAGTTAAAAACATAAGAAAACTATACATAAAACAGAGCAAACTATTCAAATTGAATTTTTTAATTGGAAGTCAGATAATTTTCTTTTATTTTGGAAAAGTAAAATAACAAGAGTTTGGTTAATCAAGAATCTAGAGTATTACTTTATCTCTCTGTGAATTTAATGGAATAATTCTTTTTATGTTTTGATAATTTTGCTTCTTGTATTTTCCTGTCTGCTTTCCATGCGATAAGGATTTCATGCATAATACAAAAATAAATAAACAAATAAATCAGTAGTTTCAGTGCATTATGATGTTAAGAATGAGGTGATATAAAATTTATCGAATGAACAAATGATAGTTTACTCTCTGCAATTAATTCAAGGAAGAAAAAAAGGGGTTACTACCATAAACAACAAATTTTGATATCATAACAAATTCAAGAGTTGCTTGTAAAATGGAAACATTACAAGCAGTCCACTAGCATTTGTGAAATTGTACCAAATACACAATTTTTAAACAACTGCCTCTAAACCAGAAAACTAAATTTTAGTTTGAGTGTTATTAATTTGTAATTTTTTCCATCTTATATCTGTAAACCATCACAGATGTAAATAACTAATTTTTCAGTTCAGAAAAAAAAATCAGAATTATTTATTATTATATCCTTATGCAAATATTTTAATTTGTAATTCTTGATAAAATTACTGAACTCATGCTTTTCCATGAAGGAAGAACAAATTTATTTCTGAAAATTTTCAAGATATTTCAGTACTTACGTATTAACGCCACCACAATAGAAGTTGAGCTAATGTGCCAATAAAGAACAATTTTGTTGTTTGCATGTGCACACAGTTATCTTTTGGATTCCTTGTTGCCTTCTTGTTTGCTGATTTTTGACGCCATTTTTAGTGCTTTTTTGCACATTTTTAATGCCTTTTTTGTGCGTGTGCAAACAACTAGATTTCTCTTTATTTTCGCATTAGTGCAACTTCTACTGAGGTGGCATTAATACATAAGTACTGATATTGCTGATATCATTAGTAATCTCAATCGATTTACTAAATGTATTCATGTATTAATCAATCTTTTATGATTATTAAGAATTGTTAAACCTGAAATAAAACTTCCTTATATTGATTTGAAATAGTTCAGCACCTCTAGGAGGAATGATTCAATGAATAGTTAATGGCATTTTTCAGTTAACCATGCACCAATGTTGTACATACACATGTATAGTAAAAGCTCAACTAATCAGAATGCTTGGAAAATGTAGATTGCCAAACTCTTGAAAATTCTGGATATCCAAATGCTTCAAAATCAGTCATGGAAAAAAGAGGTTTGCGTCGATGTAGCAGTGAAACAAAAAAAAATTATCTTAGCATATTTTCCTGTCTCCGGAAGTTATTTGCATTATTATAAAACTTGTATTTGATAATGTATATTTTTTTGAATTAGGTACGAAAGTAAATAATATTTTGTGTTAAGGTGTAATTTCTAAATCTTTTATAATTTTGCAGCATTTTTAATTTGAAGTATTTCCTTTCTGAAAAAAGCAAATAGGCGCTTGGAAAATTAACTTTTGTTATGACTAATTTGTGTTTCCTCAATTACCCTAGCCCACAGAATATAAGGCCTTTTAGCATAGCTAAGAACATTACCAAATGCACACTGAAAACACTGTACCTCTATGATTAGAATACAACTAAACTGAGTGAATGAGCAACACAATATTTTAAATTTAACCGTTAATAAAAATTCAAACGAGTTCCCATTTTTAAATTACAAATTGAATATTATTCACCTAACAAATTACAAATAAATAAATGAAATTATTTTTATAAATAAAACATTTGAATAAGCTTTAAATGACTGTGGGCAGAATAAAAATTGTAATGCATGAAATTTCATGCAGTATGCAGTCATATTATCAAATTGCATATTGTAGAATTTTAGCCGAAGATTAACAAAAAGAAACTATCTCAGCATTAACTTATTTTAGTAAAGAGGGTTAGATCAATAAATGAGTACTTTAAAAGTTACCTGATATTTATAGACAGGGCAAGACACAAGACGCTAATGCAAGAATGAGTCGTGACTTTTTACATTACGATTCATTTAAAAGGATTCATTCACTGATCCCGAAAATGATGAATTGACGTGATTAATTAAATTGCTGCAATAGAAGAAATACTACAACCTATTTTATACTTTGATCAGACAACCATTAACAGAAACAAGCTTTTCCAAGGAATCTATGTTAAATTTTCCGGAATTACTCAAAATTAAATTCCGTAAATTTTATACCCGAGGGGATATTTAAGTACTAGATTTGAGAATTTTTACTAATGCTTTCTTTTTTTTTATATAAATGCTTGTTTTATTTGTTAAAAGTTTTCTGTTGCAATATGTATATTGATTGATTCATTATTCATGAATTAAATCTTCCTTTGTGATTCATTCATTGTGTCGGCGTAACTTTATCTAAGTGAACATTCTCTGATTATAACAGTAGCTGTTTTATGGGATAAGTTAACTGACACTGACCCATATTCTATATGAAAATAAAATACTGGTAATATACGTTTATTTAGTTATTTTTCTTCTAAAAATTCTACAACTCCAGATTTGATCGTATGATGGCATAAAATTTTATGTACCTCAACTTTGATTTATGCTGCCATACATAGTTAATTGAAAAATTCAGAATACAGGTAAGCTGCATATTGTAATATTTTAGAATTTAAAGGTATTAAAAAGCTAATTTTTGCAGAATATTTAAATGAAAGAGATGCTTTCCTTTTTATAAACAAGATTATTTTTTTCTTTTTACACTTTTTCTTTTTACTTTTCTCTATTAAACTATAAAAGCTATGTTTTGAGTTATTATTTAAGTTCTTAAGTTTATACTGTTTAATTAACAGAATTTTAATTTTCATGGTTGTGAACATAATTTTCTTGTATCATAAAATAAATATTTTAAAATCAAAGAGAAATTTTGAAGGATTTGGAAGAAATATTTTACCATTACAAATAGTGTTTATCTGTAAATAAAATTAAGTGCTAAAATGAAAATGTAGACAAGATAAAGTAAAAAAACTAAAACCCAACTACGACAAAAAACTACGCTGAAAAAGTATAAAAGTACCCCATGAATACAGGTAAAGTCACAAGCAAATGCTAGTAATATATAGATATATTCAAAATGTACAAGTAAAGCGCTTTTGAATGATACCAAACACGGCATATTTATCTTAACTTTATTTTTTGACGTTACATATATTTTTATTTTATACTTTTTGTCCGCTAGAGGGCATAATAGTAAATTTGGTGACAAACTTTATAGCTCACAACCAACAGAATATCAAGATCAAGACCCTTCTAATGGCACTGCAGTGGTCTTATTCTGATTACTAAGTACCAAAGAAATTAAGAACGAAAAGATGTGAATTATATGCAATTAGCCCATAAATGCAAGTAAAGTCACAAGCAAATGCTAGTAATATATATATATTCGAAATGTACAAGTGAAGCGCTTTAAAATGATACCAAACACGGCATATCTAGCTTAACTTTATTTTTTTACTCTGTATATTTTGTCCGCTAGAGGGCGCCACATTAAATTTGGTGAAAATCTATATAGCCTATAACCAGCGGACAATTAAGACGCTTCTAATGATATGTCATTTGTCGAATTCTGATTAGTGGTTTAGAAGTTACGAGGGAACAGATGAACATACATACATACATACATACATACATACATAGCCTGTCAAAATCATAACCCTCCTTTGGCTTTGCCGTAGTCGGGTAAAAATAATACAATCATAGAGGTAGCTACCATGGAGTACTTTGAGCTAACTGCTTCATGCACACGAATCCTAATGGTATAAAATTAGAAAAAAACAAAATAAAAATTTGCAAACATATTTGCATATTTATTTTTTATCATTAATCAGATATTACAAATTAATCTTGTAACAATCAGCATATTCCTATGGTACTTTACCTTGTGTTTGACTTCATTTATTTTGATGTAAAACATGTTTTTTATAATCAGTTAAAATAAATTACTTTTATATTGTTTAACAAAGTTTTACTTTAATTCCTACCACATTTCAGACTCAAGTAAAATCAACCCATCTGATATAAGATCTTCTAAACTTTATGTCGGTCCATGCTTTATTCTTATTTACAGGCCAGCACATATGACTCAATTTGCAACTTTTCCAGATATCTCTTGTATGATCATTTTATTTCATTTTTTTTCTTTCCTTAACACATTCTATAATGTAACTTCATACTTATTAAATACTTTCCCTGGGGAGCACACATGTTCATAAATTCTTTTTATAGCAGCCTCTATTTTATCACAACCGAGGTATGCCTCAGTTCTTTCTTTCCCTGCTTAGTATTGCAATTTTCTCTGTCTTATGCCATAAATGCCTTTTCTTGTCAATTTGTGTGTGTTGAGTTATTCAACTGCCAAATTTGGCTAGCTAACACAGGAGTATATATCATCACTTTTGTGTGACTAGCCAGTTAGGGGTCTTCTCTGACCAAATAGCACCTGTCCCCATTCTGCTTGGATTTCTGAATTGATATAAGTTTCTAATAAACAAAATTTTGGCCTTCCATTCACAGTTTTTTTTTTTAATTCCCTATTGTAACAAACTAATTCACGGCCATCACAACTTCATCATAAAATTGTAAATACTGTAATTCTTTTCAAAAAATTGTTAGAAAGGGCAAATTTCACATCAAAAATTTTTAAGAATTGGCAATTTTCTGCAAAAGATAGAAAAAAAAGAAAAAATAATTCTACAAAGGACCGCAAAAGAAGGTATCGTTCATAAAAGAACTCAATAAAACTGCAAATTTCAACAAAACATAATGAAAAATAAGCAAATTTAATCAAAAGATTGCAAAAAAATCACAAATTTTGTCAAACGACAATGGAAAAACAGAGAGTTTTGTCAACAGATGGGATAGAGCCACAAATTTCATCAAAATACTGCTAAAAACAACAAATTTTGTTAAAAGGTTGCAAAAAAAAAGGCAAATATTCTCAAAATTTTACAAAACAGGAAGTTTTGTTGAAATAGTGTAAAAAAAAATGTGAAATTTCATTAAATGATCACAAAAGAACATGCAAATTTCTTTAAAAGATCACTAAAAAACCTGCAATTTTAGTCAAAAGAATGCTAAAGGACTTGCAAATTATGCCAAAATATCATGAGAAAATGCAAGTTTTGTCAAAGGTGCATGAAAATAAACACATGCTAATGCTGGAAAAGAGAATAACCTCCCTCCAATTGTTGTAGCCTTTAAGAAAATTTGCTGTGAATTTCAGAATTTATCTTTACATAAAATTTTACTGCATGCCAAATAATGTTATAGTCATTGGCCTCGCTAAGGGAAGGGGGAGGGGCAGGAAGAGGCATCCCCCCAAACGTTTGCAGATGCTGTTACAATTAGGGAATTTACAAACTGAGATTGCAAATTAGTTCAAAAGTTTAATAACAAACTGTAATACACTTTCTATTTCTGATAGATATGATGAAAGTTACCAATATAATTGAAAATATTATTAAACAAGATGGCAAATGCCCAGAACTATTTATTTTGCTTTTTACTCAGTTGGGAATACTAAATTTTTACTTGAAAAGTTTTAGGCTGTCTCTTCCACCAATAAAAATTCTTAGCCTGGTTATAGTTTATATACAGTAGACTCCCTCAAATCCGCACAGCTTGGGACCAGAGGTTGTGCGGATTTTAGAATTTTGCAGATTTCTGGTCATTGCTTTATTTACATTTTTTAAGCAATAATTTGAGAGCAATTAATAGTGCAATCGGAACTATAATGAATGCTTACAATATAATAAAATATTAAAATAAGTAAGAAAATAAAATAATAAAAATTTAGATATATTTTAAAATGATAAAAGTACTAATAGCAAAGGTCAAGTTAATAATCAATAGTGTATGATTAAATATTCATTATACAGATTAGATGTATTTTTCCAAAATTATTTAACAAAACTTGCCTCATAAAAGTACGTTACTAATTCACATCAAAATCATAAAATAAGGGTTTTTTTTTCAAGTTTAGCCAGGCTTAATAACCAAAAAAATCTTGATTTATGCATAAATATATTTGGTAAGAAGATGTGTTTACCAGTGATATCAGAAATATCTTGAATTTTTTTCAAAAAAATTTATTCTTCCTTCATGAAAAAAAAAAAAAAAAAACATGAATAGAGTATTACACAAGTATAAACAAGGTTTCTGTTTCTAACTAAGTATGTGGTGACTTTTATATTTTAGGTGGTGCTGTGAAAGAATATGCCATTGAAAAGTTTCCATCACCCTCAGATTTTTTAAAAATTCAAAATCTTGAAAATCTGAATTTTGTAGTATTTATACAACACATATACCTTATTAAATTTATCATTTGGTATTTTAGTAATGACAAACTTTTAAATAAACACTTATAAAGCTTAAAATTAATATTTATAAAACTGGAAATATGCATTGTTTATAAATTTTCAGAAGAATTTTTGTAAAAAGAAATAATGTTAATAAGAAATTTCATAGATTATGTAGCGGTATATGTCTTATCTGTGGAGGCTCTCCTATAGGCACAATCACTAGGTTCCGTAATAAGGTTCTAACAGTAATATCCGAGAAAATTAGGGATCCACCTTTCTTGATATCGGGCTTCTATTGCAGAAATATCCTAAAAAAATTGATAATTTCGTATTGTTTTTCAAGAGATTCCAACCTTGCAATCTTAATCCAAGTAATTTTGAGTTTTTCTTTGATAAATTTAAGCCCCTCACAAGATCATTTAAATCTTCTCGAGTAATTAGGTGTGGTTCATAATAGTTCATATCATATGTAGAGAAAGTTTCACTTTCATCAATTTCCAATTCTACTGCTACATTGTCATATGTAAAATTCTCTGGAGGCTTCGGTATTGGTAAATCATCATTAAGTAATACTGGTTGCACTATTGTTGACTCTAAGTTTGGGTGCTTAATTTTATGTTTACTTCTTGCAGAGAATCCTTTAATTTTTGTAATTCCAATGTAGCAGTCTGTTACATGATACTTCGGCTCGCGCCATATCATGGGTATAACATAGGGCATACTTATTCTTGTACCTTTCATCCACGCCCGGAGGTTAGTAGCACATTGTGTATAACAAGAATGAGGTGTCCATTTCTTATCTTGTTCACCTACTTTACATTCTAAGTACATGTGATAAGCAGTCTTTATTAGCGGCGTGAAAGCGCATGGATGCTTTTCAAAGTTGCACACATAGCAAAAAGAATCGGGTTCATTATCCCGTCCTCTAGACATTTTTTACATATTTTGCAGGAAAATAGAATAGTTTTAATGAAAATTTAAGTAAAAAGTCTTACAGTACAATGTAACAGCAGTACAAATCCCCTGAAAGATAAGTTTCAACTGTCACAGAATTGTGTTAAAACCAAATACTGTAGGGGCAGCTAGGGCTATCTGTTTAAGGTCGCTAACATAAAATTCATTAGGGGGACATCTGTTTTTAGTCTCTTGCTGCTTCTTCTATCGTTGTAATAATAAAAAAGAATGTTTGTGTGAATCAAACGCATGTAAGAAAAAAATAATATAATTATAATGCCTATAAGATGCCTACATATTTCGAAACGTATAAATGAAATTTCTCAAAAATGGAGGGTGATAGAAAATTTTTACAAACATATTCTTTTTCAGCAGCTTGAAATCTATAAGAAACACCCAATGCATATAGAGAAAAAGAAAATTCGTTAAAAATTTTTTATCAGTGTTATTAAGAAAATTACAAAATAAAAAATACATGGAATTGATACAAAACTAAAAAAATCAAATTTTGTCCCAATATCTGAATTGAAAGTTTCATTGTTTATAGCCATAAAATATGTGCGGATTTTAAAGAGTTGTGGATTTCTGGTTTGCGGATTTGAGGGAGTGTACTGTATTTAGAAATACCTGTAAGCCAAAACTGTTCTGACTAAATTTCTTTCTTTCTTTTTTTTTTAAAGTTATCTTAATAAAATAATTATCAACTCCTTTTTTTTAATAGTGTGCATATATGTTTCTATTTATTTATTTTTATTTAAAAATAATTATATTCTGCTCCAAACTTGTTATTTTTTTGCGTCAAAATAGTTGTTTTGAACTCAAAATACCGTTAATCCGCCCCCCCCCAAACGTAATGAAAAATCATACAATAGTTAGAGGGGGGCGCTTATAAAGGATATTTCCGTGATCGTTAACAAAATTTACAGGAATGAATCATGATGAAATAAATGAATCGTTGAATGAATCATGCATTTTGATACTTGAAAAAATTTGGGTTATTTTTAAAAAAATGTAAATTTTGTCAAAAAAACACCCAAAAAAATGAGAAATTTGTAAAAAAAAGCCAAAACAAGCATAAAATCAATTAAAAAATCTCAAAAAATGCACATTTCATCAAAGATTCATGATTTATTCATTTCATAATGATTCATCCCATTCTCAATCGCCTTTGAGAATGGGGAGGGAGGGTGCTTTCTCGGGATTTTTTGAAAATTTCAAATTTGTTATAATGTGGGGAGGGGGGCAGAGCCGTAGCTATAGGGGCGCTATGGGTGGCTTAACCCCCCCTGGAAAAGATTCCAAGGTCACTCAATGAATTTCTGTTCCAAAAATTCAAATGAAATTCTGTTCAAAAATATAAATTAGTTTTGAGAACCTTTTATTATTTTGTAGGATTACTAAATTGTATCTAAAATAAGTGTTTCAACACTTCCTCATCTTCTTTGTACATATGAAGCTAGCATGATGTTTAATTTTGATCAGCTATACACTCAAAATTTTCATTATCCTATAATTTTCTTTGTATAAAATGAAGTTATTAGAATACTTTTTAATAAGAAACATAGTACCTACAATATAAATATGCGTTACTTTATCTTTTTGTGGCAATGCGAGAGAAAAAAAATTAGGAGCCCCCTTACATTCTCTTGAGCCTCCTCCTACATTCACTTGAGCCCCCCCCCCCCCTATTGTTCACTTCTAGCTACGGCCCTGGGAGGGGGCATTTGATTGGGACGGGCGGATTAACTGGATTTTACGGTAGTTATTTCCTGGTCAAAAATGACATTTTGCTGCTCCAAAATAGTTACTTTTTGCTTTAAAATAATGTTTTTTTCTGTTCCAAAGTGGCTCTTTATCTTTCCAAAATGAGATTCATGCTGTTTCATGTCTGAATAAATGAAAAAAAAATTTCTTTGAAGAAATTAAATGGATTGTACAGTTAGCCACTAAAGAAATTAACAACAAAACTGAAAATATAAAACAGTGTTCCAATCAAAAGTATTATACAAGATATGAAGTTGAGAAAGAAATATGTGATTTTAAACTGAAACAAAATTTGTGTTTCGATGCTTTTTTTTTTTATAAATTACCTTATTGATTTAAGTAAATTAAATTAAATTTATTAAAATCTCCTGCAATAGGAGCTTGTCATTGAATTTCTAAATCATGTGTTTTCTTTAAGTGAAATATTATAGCACATTTGTCTTTTATAAATATCTAAGGTAAGTAATACATGAGCTCGATGCTAATTTTTTATGACTGGTTACAGTAAATTTACTCCTAACTTCTTATTTCATTGAAAAATGAACTCATTTGAGATGGTTATAAGATTTTAATTTAAATGTTTTTGGTGCATTTTTCATATCTACTTCAATAATTATAGGCAATTAGAGGAATGTTGTGAAAGGAATTATCTGTGAAAATGTCATTAATTTATCCCTGACCTCGAAATATGATGCAACTTTATCATAAGGTATGTGAGACCAGCCAGTTTATCTCTTAATGCTTTAAAAGCACTTTAATAAATTGATTATTCCAAATCTATTTCTCTGCTTTCAAATTAAATTTTAAATTCTTGCTCTTAATCCTTTTAATCTCATAATGTCCGAAATACGGCCATGTTAATTTCTCCCCTCTCATTTGTGAAGTGCAAATATTTGAAGATATTTGAAACCAGCCAGTTTCTCTCTTAATGCTTTAAAATCATTTTAATAAATTGATTATTCCAAATCTATTTCTCTGCTTTCAAATTAAATTTTAAATTCTTGCTCTTAATCCTTTTAATCTCATAATGTCCGAAATACGGCCATGTTAATTTCTCCCCTCTCTTTTGTGAAGTGCAAATATTTG
Organism: Maratus speculifer; assembly: GCA_964019185.1. Lineage (NCBI taxonomy): Eukaryota > Metazoa > Arthropoda > Arachnida > Araneae > Salticidae > Maratus > Maratus speculifer. Next base: position 1,923,642 of record CAXHSM010000047.1, on the reverse strand, counting down.
AAGATATTTGAAACCAGCCAGTTTCTCTCTTAATGCTTTAAAATCATTTTAATAAATTGATTATTCCAAATCTATTTCTCTGCTTTCAAATTGAATTTTAAATTCTTGCTCTTAACCCTTTGAATTCCATAACACTGAGAAGATGGCCTTGTATATTTTCTCCCCTCTCTTTTGTGAAGTGAAAATCATTGAACATGGATTTTGTGTGACTGCTTATTCCATTTAATGAGCAGAAGATAGGAACATAATGAAAGTAGAAGCCATTCAATATATACTAATACAATAGGTTTACTTTAGACAGTAAAACTATCTGTCAGGTTGTGTAAATCATGATTTTGTAAGTTATTAGTTATATTTTTCTCAAAGTTTTCTCCACTTGTTTTTAGTAATTACTTTTTATCTTCTCCTTATTTTATTTATTTATATTATTCTACAGATTGTAAAACATTAAAAAACAAAATAAAGAAAAATTTACAATAAAATAAAAAAAGTATGATAATGGTTTTTATTTTACAAAAAATGATGTTTTTTTTTTTTTTTTTTTTTTATGTTGATATAGTATTTTTAAATACAGTCCAAGATCCCCAATTTTCTATAATTCGCATTACTTTACGATTGTAAACAATGAAAAAAACAGTTAAGAAAATTTACAAATTAGTGATCCAAAAACGATTTTTTATAAAAAATAATAAAAAAATGAAAAAAAAGTCATAATAAAACATTTTTTTTTTAAGTATAACTCTTTTATAATATTAATAATAAAAAAAAAACTGTATTGCAGAATCCATGTAATTAGTTTTATTTAAATGCACATAAAGTTTTTCATAAAATAACTTAAAAAAGCATTTTTTGAGATAGCTTATTATATTAATTTTTAGATTTCATATTTATTTTATCATACTGATTATAGAATTAAAACACCATCTAGGAATAACAAAATGATGGTGCAATCCATAATGCTCTATAATCTACACTATTCCATAATCCACACAATCTTTGGCCCCAACTTGTGTGGGTTATAGAACTTTGACTGTATTATGATTGAATTCCAATAATTAATATATTTAGTATCATCAGGAGATGTATTATATATAGTAAAACCTCTGAATAGTGGATACCTCAGGAGTGGTGAATTTATCCACTCTATAAAACATCCGCTAAATAGAGATGCCCGCTATTTGGGAGTGTTTGTTATGGAGATTTTATTGTATTAGCAAGAGAGACTTAAACTAATGATAATATCTTGTCTACAGTAGAAAAATCAAAGTAAATAATAAAAAAAATTAATAAGTATTTTCACATATGATCCTATACTAGTCACGTAAAGAAACACGAAAATAAATGTTAAACTGAAGGGAGAATTCAAAGCAAAATTATTCGCTTCCAAGTGGCGTTTCTTTTATAATTTTTCACATTTTTTTAAACCTACAAGTAATGAGATATAAAACTGTTAAAGAAGTGTAATTATCATACCAATTTATAACACCGAATTTTAAGAATGAAAAAAAAATATTTACCAATTATACTTGCAGTTAATTTTTTTAATTGTGCATCCATTTTTTTTCGCTGTAATTTATTACATGCAGCAATTAAATCATAATTGGTATTATGGATACATATAATTTTGTTAATCTGATTTAATACCACCAGTTGTAATCATTAGAGAACCTTTTTTAAATGTTATACAGTTTAATTGTTAAATCTTGTTATGTTTTGAATTTAAAATTATATTTTTTTTAATTCATGAATTATCAAAGGACCATTCAAATATTAAATCAGCATATTTTTACTCATTTTGTATTCCCTCTCCTCTTTTGTAAGTAAAATTAAGCAAATGCTAGACCACCTCCTTCCTGTTAGATTTTATGATATTTTTAACATCAACACTGTTTCCAAGAAGAATATAATTAAAAAAAATTATATTATTAATGCTATAAATTTTATATTTACCTATACGAGTCACGTAGAGAAATTTGAACGCTAATATTAAACTCAAGAGAAATCGAAGCAAATTTCCAATTTGCATTTTAATGTTTTTTTTTTCTTTCGGAATATCTAAGGTTTGTATTTATTACTGTGCGTTTGTACTTTCCCAATGTTAATTGCGTTTTTTTTTTCTTTTCCTTAGTAAAAGGATAGTTTAATTTTTATAATCAATTCTAACCGGCTCCAAAGATGAAAGTATTCGTTATTGAGTACTGAAGTATTCGCTTCTAAGAGATGAAAATATTTGCTTATATAATTTTTCTTGTAAAATTTTCCCTTTTTTTATCTTCAAGTAATAAGACATAAATTTTATTAAGCAATCTTATTATAAAATCAATCAACGACATCGAAATAAAAAAAATATTTAGCAGTTTAATTCTTAGAATTAATTATTTAAATTTTCGGCATCACTTCTTTTTTTTTACTTTTTTCACAACAATTTATTACATGCAGCCATTAAATCATAAGTTTTCTTATTGGCACAGGAAATTTTGATAATCTGTTCTAATACAACCAGCTGTAATTATTAAAAAAACATTTTTGATTGTAATATATCTTGAAGATTAAATCTTATACAGCTTGAATTAAAAATTATCTAAATTCTTAAGCTTACGAATTAGTCAAAGGGCTATTTAAGCATTAGATAGGAATTTTTAATCATTGTCATTTTGTAACTCCCTCCCTTCTTGTAAAAATAAATAAACAAATGCTTGTCCATTCCCCCTTTTGTTTGTGCATGATTCAATAATATTTTGTACGTCAACACTTTTTCTGAGAAGAAAACAGTTACCCATAAATTACATTTCTTAATACTATAACTTTATATAAATAGCCATCTATAGGATTGCAATACAAAAAAAAAAAATTATAATATATCGTAAATAGTGTTTAATTGATCTAATTAAAATTTATGTAATTAAAATGCTCATTACGCATTATGATTTGTTTACTTGTTTTGGTTGCATTATAGTTGCTTCATTGTCTAAAGCTTTAATAAGAATTGTCGTAAGTTTCACTTCCCTCTTTTCGGAAAGAAGCAAATCGAGGAACCACCCCTATTTTCCATACTTGCTTACATAATACTTGAACGGATCCAAACTGGAAAATGACTTTTCAATTATTTTCATATATAAAGTTATATGTGTACAAATATTTTTAAATAATAATTATTTTTTTACACTGATTTTTTTAAATATGATTATTTAATTAACCGAATTATTTATTAAATTTAAAATAGCCATTGTTATAAAAAAGAAAAGTTACCTAGAAATAATTGCATCATTTACAAATTTAAAAACTTTCAAACATATTAATATTTTTGTAATAACACTGATAAACAAATTTTAACGAATTTTCTGTTTCTCTATATACGTTGGGTGTTTCTTACAGATTTCAAGCTGCTTAAAAAGAATATGTTTGTAAAAATTTTCTATCACCCTCCAATTTTGAGAAATTTTATTTATATGTTTTGGAGTATGTAGGCACCGTATAGACGTTGTATTATATTATTCTCTTTCATGTATTTGATTCACACAAACATCCTTTTTTCTTATTACAACGACAGAAGATACAGAAAGAAAATAGAAACAGATGTCCACCTAATAAATTTTATGTTACCGACCTTAAACAGGCAGCTCTAGCCTAGTATTTGACTTTAACACAAATCCATGACAGTTGAAACTTTCGGGGCAAGTGTACTACTATTTCTTTATTCTGTAAGTCTTAGTTAAATTTTGATTATAATTATCCTATTTTTTTCTGTAATATGTAAAACATATCTAAAGGATGTGTTAATGAACCCGATTCTTTTTGCTGTGTGTGTGGGATCTACTTTTGAAAAAGCATCGATGCGCTTTCACGCTGTTAATAAAGACTGCCTATCATATGTACTTTGGATATAAAGTAGGTGAACAAGATAAGAAATGGGCACCTCATACTTGTTGTACACGATGTGATACAAAGCCTATGAGGAATAATTGAACTGTATTATTTGTTGGAGGCTGCAGGCCAAATCTAGGAATGAGCTTACTGTTAATATCATTATTTAAAATGAAGAAATTTGGTGAAAGAAGAAGGGGGTGTTAAGGTGTCCATTAAGCACTAATTGCAGATGGGGTTCTGCTCTGTGTAGCTTCCAAGCTTAATCTATATATATACCTCCTGGCGTGGATGAAAGGTACAAATAAGTATATTTCCTTTGCTATACTCATGATATGGCGTATGCCGAAGGATCATATAACTGACTGCTATTAATGTATTACAAAAATTAAAGGATTCTGTGCAAGAGGTAAACATAAAATTAAGTACCCGAACTTAGATTCAGCAATGTGACCAGTAGGCCTGGGCCTTAAATCGATTTATCTCTTAAATCGGTTTAAAGCTTACATCGGAAATCGCAATTTAGTCAGTTTCTTAAATCGCTACATCGGAAATCGCGATTTAGCCACTGACATACATCGCGATTTAGCCATCGCCTTACATCGCGATTTAGCAATTGCCTTACATCGCGATTTAGTCAGTTTTAAATCGTGATTTAGCCATTGGTTTTAAATCGATTTTAAATAATGATTCAGAGCTAACATCAGAAAATTGAGTTATCTACTTTGGTGTATATACTGCTTGCATGTCAAACTAGCGTTAAATCGATTTAGCGATTTAACCAAACTTTGCAAGCCTCAATTCTTTGCGATTTAGGAAAAAGGCGATGTAAGAAAAAGATGATTTAGGAGAAACAGAGCAAGTTGGTGTTAAATCAATTTAGTAGTATCCGGTTTAAACACACATCACAAACCTCAATGTTTTCGATTTTAGAAAAAGGCGATTTCAGAAAAAGACTATTTAAGAAAAACATTGCAAGCTGGTGTTAAACTGATTTAGTAGGATTTGATTTAAAATTAGCAGTGGTCACTTGCCATGTGATTATTAAAAATATAAAAGTGGCAATTAAAAAATTTCCTTCGTTTGCCACCCTTGTCGTCATTCGCCAAGTGGCGGTTAAAAAAATCTATTTTCGGTCGCCCAGTGAAATGCTGTTTTTTTCATAGAAATATGCATCTCTACATTGATTACATCTAATTAGAAAAGTGTTTTTTTCTTTTTCCTACTGGATGCAAACAGATTCCAATGACATAGCTGTATTTTCAATATTTTGGTTTTTTGCAGAGTTCTTTTACTGTGTTCAGTTTGATTATTTTTTCGAGAAATGCAGTTTCATTTTGCAAAAATGTATTCATCAGCATTGATTCCACCTACATTTCAAGTAATTTGTTGGCTATCGATCGCCATCCTAGTCGTTACTCGCCAAGTGGTGATTCAATAAATCTATTTTCAATCGCCAAGTGAAATGCAGTTTTTTTCATGGAAATATGCATCTCTACATTAATTACATCTAATTAGAAAAGTGGTTATTTCTTTTTCCTACTGGATGCAAGCAGATTTCATTGACATGGCTGTATTTTCAATATTTCGTTTTCTTTGCCGCATTCTTTTATCTATTTCAGTTGGATATTTTTTTCAAGAAATACAGTTTTATTTTGCAAAATATATTCGTCAGCTTTGATTCCATATGCATTTCAAGTAATTTATTGGCCATCGATCGCCACTCTAGTCATCACTCGCCAAGAGACAATTAAAATAATAATTATTGATCGCCAAGTGAAATACAATTTTTCCATCAAAATATGCATATCTACATTGATCATGCCTAATTAGAGAACTGGTTAATTCTTTTTTCTATTGGATGCAAGCAGATTTCGATGATGTTTTTGTATTTTCAATATTGCAGGGGTTTTTTTTGCCATGTGCTTTTAGTATATTCAGTTTGATCATTTTTTCAAAAAATATAGCTTTATTCTGGAAAATATATTCATTAGCTTTGATTCCACATGCATTTCAAATAGCTTATTCCTTTTTTCACATTGGATGCAAATGGATTTCAAGGGCATTTCGGTACCTTCAATTTTCGACTTCTTTTTGCATGCTCAGCTCTTAGATTATTTTTTTCCCCAAGATAATACTGTTTAATTAATCGAAATACACTTGTTTGTTTGTTTATTGAACAACATACATCTGACTTGTGTGCTCGACATGAAGCCTGCTTTTAAGCCATCGTCAATATCATGAAGATAGATATAGTAGAAGGAGAACAAAGACGGCGCTTCCACTTTCGTCCCTAAAGTCTTTCCGAGTCTGGCTGGCATTTCCGGCGGTTTGGCAGCAGATGAAATCTAGCGCCCCCTACGTCCCGCTAGCAGACTAGTCGAGAGACCAGTCAAACAAGTCATGTGATCGAAAGTCAGTGCAGCATCACTAACGCCATGCTATGCACCGGGCAATACTTTGGGGCTAAGTTCTGTTGGGAAAAGCCTATCTTCTCGGTTCTCCTTCTTTTATTCTATCTTCATGGTCAATATACAGGGACGAGATAGCACACAAGGAAATATTACAACACAACAGAAGTACAACCAGGAGCTCCACACAAAGAGTGCGTGAAATGGAGCCAGTGGGATTCAAACCCACAACCTCACGATTAGCGACGTGATGTCTTAACCACTCAGCCACGTAGGCCCATCGAAATACACTTACCAGTATAGATGCCAACTGTATTTCGTTGATAGTATAAATTTGGCGCCTCCTAAATTTCCGCGCCGGGGCGACCGCTCCTTCCCTCCCACCCTCCCCGTAGCCCTTTTGCACGGCGCTACCCTCTCAGCTGTATTAAAACCCCCTTTGAAATGATAAGTCTAGATACGCTACTGCTAGCATAGATGTCAACTGCATGTGATGTGTGTAGTGTACTAATAACACATTTATTTAGGGGGTTCTTCCCTCGGAAATTTTGTGTTTTTAATGGTCAAAATGTGCAATTTCTCTCTCCCCCAGAGCCACAGAAATACCTCCCGGAGAAAAGTGTCTGAATTCAGCACTGCATTTATTTATTATTTAAAATCCAAAAAACATTTTATTGTGTTTTATTTATTAATAATTCACTATTTATGCCTGGGGGGCGAGGGGGGAGCAATTTTAAAGTTAAAATTCAAATTTGCATGTCTGAGCCTTAAATCGTTTTAATGTTTACATTGGAAATCCGATTTAACTATTGGTCTTGAATAGATACATCGGACGTAAAAATGTAGCCTTGATTTAACGCTTACATCGGAAATCCGATTTAGCTATTGGATTTCAATAGATACATCGGACGTCGCGATTTAGCCAGTTCTTAAATCGCGATGTAGCGTAACGATGTAGCCCTGCCTCAGTGCTTTCCGATTTAGGAAAAAGGCGATGTAAGAAAAAGATGAATTAGTGGAAACAGAGCAAGTTTGTGTTAAATCGATTTAGCAGGATCAGGGCCGTAGCTAGAAGTGAATAATAGGGGGGAGGGAGGCTCAAGAGAATGTAGGGGGAGGGAGCTTATTTCTTTTTTCTCTTTCTCTGACACAGAAAGATAAATTAGTACATATTCACATTGTAGATACTATGTTTCTCATTAAACTGTTGTAATAACTTCATTTTACGCTAAAAAAGTACATGATGATGAAAATTTTGAGTCTATAACTGGTGAAAAATTAAACATCATATTAGCTTCATATGTATGTACAAATAGGATGAGGGAGTGCTGAAACGCTTATTTTAGATACAATTTAGTAATTCTGCAAAACTGTGAAAGGGTCTCAAAACTAAATTGCACTTTTGAACAGAATTGCATTTGGATTTTTAGAACAGAGATTCATTTAGTGACCTTGGAATATTTTTCAGGGGGGGAGGGGAGGGCTCAAAATATTTTAGGGGGGCTGAGCCGTCCATAGCGCCCCCTTAGCTACAGCCCTGAGTAGGATCCGATTTAAACACATGTCGCAAAACTTAATGCTTTCCTATTTAAGAAAAAGACAATTTAAGAAAAACATAGCAAGCTGGTGTTAAATCAATGTAGCAGGATTTGATTTAATACAGATAAAAATTAGCAGCCGACACTTGCCATGCGATAATTAAAGATATAAAACTGGCGATTAAAAAAACTTTTTTCGATCGCCAAGTGAAATACAGCTTTTATCATGGAAATACACATCTCTACTTTGATTATATTTGATTAGAAAAGTGGTTATTTCTTTTTCCTACTGTATGCAAACAGATTTCAATAATTTAGCTGTATTTTCAATATTTTGGTTTTTTGTCATGTTCTTTTAGTGTGTTCAGTTGGAATTATTTTTCCAAGAAATAAAAGTTTTATTTTGAAAAATATATTAATTCATCAGGTTTTATTTCATATGCATTTCAAGTAAATTTATTGGACATCGATCACCACCTTAATCGTCACTCTCCAAGTGGCGATAAAAAAATCTATTTTCAATCGCCAAGTGAAATGCAGTTTTTTTTTCTTGGAAACATGCATCTTTACATTGATTACATCTAATTAGAAAAGTGGTTATTTCTGTTTTCTACTGGATGCAAACAGATTTCAATGACATAGCTGTATTTTCAATATTTCGGTTTTTTGCCGAGTTCTTTTATTGTGTTCAGTTGGGTTATTTTTTTTATGAAATACAGTTTTATTTTGGCAAAATATATTTAACAGCTTTGATCCCACATGCATTTCAAATAATTTGCTGGTCATCGATCGCCACTCTAGTTATCATTCGCCAAGTGACGACTTAAAATAACAATTATTGATCGCCAAGTGAAATACAGTTATTTTCATCAAAATATGCATATCTACATTGATTACGTCTAATTAGAGAACTTGTTAATTCTTTTTTCTATTGGATGCAATCAGATTTCGATGACGTTTTTGTATTTTCAATATTGCGGAGGTTTTTTGCCATGTGCTTTTAGTATATTCAGTTTGATTATTTTTTCAAGAAATATAGCTTTATTCTGGATAATATATTCATTAGCTTTGATTCCACATGCATTTCAAATAACTTATTTCTTTTTTCTCACTGGATGCAAATGGATTTCAAGGACATTCCAGTATCTTCAATATTCAATTTCTGTTGCATGCTCAGCTCTTGGATTATTTTCCCCCCAAGATATACTGTTTAATGATGCGAAATACACTCACCAGTATAGATGCCAACTGTATTTGATGTGTGTAGTGCATTAAAAACACATTTATTTATTAATTAAAATCCAAATAACATTTTATTGTGTTTTATTTGTAACTGATTCACTAATTATGTCTGAGAAAAATAAAAAGTCTTAAGATTAAAATCTAAATTAATCCATTCTTAGTTTATATTTTTATGCATTCTTTTGATGAAAAATTATTTTTCATATGTTTGTGTAACATTAGAATACTTTAGTTTTAATTAATTATTATGTAATTAATTAAAAATACTTTCAGAGGGTTCTGTAAAGCTTCATTTAATTTGTTTTTTTACATCAGAATGAGGGAGCATTCAATGGATTTTTCTGTAGATTTGCGGTTTTCTATTTTTTTTTCATTTACTTATGATTAAAAAGATATATATATTTAAGATCATGTTTTATACTACAGGTTACTTCATGTTTTATGATACAGCTATTTATACTAAATATTCATATATTAAAATACAAGTAAATTTTCATTTCTACAATACCTTTTATTTCATTTGAAATATGAGAATATAATTCTCAAAACATATTTACATAAATATTAAATACCTTACTATAATAAACTACATTAAAAAAATCACTTAATATTTTTTTCTGAAATATTGGAGAAATACTAGCTGTAAATCAAAGTTGAATTCATTCAATTGTGTGATTTGAATAAAATAAAAAAAATATAAATTATATATAAATTTGACCACATAAATATCATTTTTTTAAATGGAAAAAAATGTCTTAAATAGGTTCTATGTATAGGGGAGAGTGGGGAGGAATAGGACACATTTTACAAAAATTAGAAAATCTCTTTTTTTTTTTTTTTTAACAGAAAAACAAAAAAAATATTTTTTGACTACAAAATAAAATACTTTCTAATATTCTTGAACAATATAGCTAAACAATTTTATAATTAAAGAAATGCTAAATTTCGTGTCCCATACCTCTGCACTAACAAGCAGGAATGAGACAACTATAAAACAATGTATAAGAAAACAAATTATTCTAGTGTTGGCTATATTTACTATTTAACAAAGATTATAGGTTGATAATGTTTGTGTTACAACATCAAATTCCAGTATCTTCATCACTGGAAGGATGATTCAGAATTGTTAAAGATATTGTTCAAGAACATTAGAAAGTATTTTATTTTGTATTCAAAAAATCAAAATTTTTGTTTTTGTGGAAAAAAAAAAAAAAAGATTTTGTAATTTTTGTAAAAAGTGTCCTATTCCTTTCCACTCTCCCCTGTACATAAAACCTATTTAAGACATTTTGTGGCCAGATTTATCTATACATAATTTATATAATTTTTTATTTTATTTAAATCACTCAATTGAATGAATTCAACTGTCATTTACAGCTAGTATTTCTCCAATATTTCAGGGGAAAATATTATGTGGCTTGCTTTTTTTTATGTAGTCTATTATAGTAAGGTATTTAATATTTTTGTAAATATGTTTAGAGAATCATATTCTCATATTTTAAATGAAATAAAAAAGCATTGTAGAAATGAAAATTTACTTGTATTTTAATATATGAATATTTAGTATAAATGGCTGCAAACTGATACTCCTTCATTGAATTATATAATAAACACACAATATATTAATTTAAATGTTAAAAAAAATTATTTTAACCATTATTTCTTAAATTGGCAATAGTTAGAGATTCTAAAATGATCATTATTTATTTAATGTCACCTTATGTGTAAAAAATCATTTATTTTTAAATTAAAGATTTTACCTCTCCAATTTTTTTATTATTTAAAGCCTACAGATTGAGTATTGTTTTTACCAAGTTTCAGAAAAATTCATGATGATTCATTTTTTTATGGGCCATTACAGTCAGCCTTTTTTTTTGGGTGATATTTTCAGTTTGACCACAATAAAAAGTAAATACATGAAAATTTATTATTGTTTTGATGTGAAATTTGCATTCTTTGTACAAACAGCTTCAAATTGATACCAGATATATAAAAATTGAGCCCTTAGTTGTCAAGTTATGGTCTCTTTCAAATAATGATAAGATTCCAAGATGGCCGCCATTTAGCAAAAATGGTCAGTTTTCAAATGGCTATATCTCAGCCAATATTGCGAAAATTACTTTTAAATTTCAGATTTGAGGGTTTCACTACTATGTCTATCTATGATAAAAATGTAAAAAAAATCTGTGACTATGATGCAACAAGTTTTCTTTAAATTGGTTTTCACGTGGAATGACCCTGTAGCACCAAATCGCGATGTTAGATGGATGATAAATTGATTTAAGAAATCTCTACATCGCCTACTTCTAGTGACCAGCATTACATAATGAGGATTTACAAATACCGAAACCTCTAGACAAATTAACATATGATGATGTAGCAGTAGAAATGGAAATTGCTGAAACTGAAACTTCCTCTACATCTGATATGAACTATTCTCCTGGCATAAATCTCTCCTATTATAACTCAAAAAGTATTAAATGATTTTGTAAGAGACTTAAATTTATCAAAGAAAAACTCAAAATAACTTGGATCAAGATTGCAAGGTTGGAATCTCCAAAAAACAATGGAAAGATATCTATTTATCGAGATTGACATAAAAAATATTCGACATTTTTTCAAGAAAGGATGCTTTATGCTATTGTATTGACATAATTGGCTTAAAGTCTGCTTTAAATTGTCAATATAACTCGGAACAATGGCCTATAAGAGAGCAGCCACAGATAAAAACATTTACCGCTACATAAATTACGAAATTTCTTATTAATATCATTTCTTTTTACAAAAGTTTTATGTTTTTCTGTAACTTTATAAACAATGCATATTTTGAGTGCTGTAAATATTAATTTTACGCTTTATAAGTGTTTATTTAAAAGTTTGTCATTATTAAAATACCAAATGATAAATTTCATAAGGTATATGTGATGAAAAAATACTACAAAATTCAGATTTTCAAGATTTAAAATTTTTAAAAAGTCTGTGGGTGATGAAAACTTTTTAATGGCATATTCTTTCACAGCACCACCTAAAATATAAAAGTCATCACATACTTACTTAGAAACAGAAACCTTGTTTATCAGTGTAATTTATCACATAATTTAAATTAATGTACAAATGTTTCACTATTAACATATCAATATTTTTGTAATCACTGAAACATATGAATATTTTTGTAATAATTTATCACATAATTCAAATTAATGTACAAATGTTTCACTATTAAACCTTTTTCAATATATAACTTTATTTGAAAAGAAAAATAGATATTCTGTAAGAATATGTTGCATAAATGGTTTAAAAATGCATTGAATATTTTGATATTTCCGAAAAATGCAGCAAGGATAAATTTTAAATATAAATTCTGATTTTTCTACTACTAGAAGATAAGGCTTTTAAATATTATTACTAATATATATGATTAATTTACAAATAAAAGTTATATTTATAAAACTAAAAACTAAAAAAAAAAATCATTATCTTATTATTATTCAGCAGATATATCATAAGTTTACTTTTAAGTTTAAAAATAAGTAGTCACTTCGTTTAGCCGAAGATAACAGAAAGCAAAGTTATGGGATTTATGGTTATTAGAATTAAGAGAGAAATGGATAACAAAAGGTATAACAATAGATTCTTCTTTGGACAGATACTACATCAAAGGGGTTGAACCATACACATTCAGATGAATAGCTAAAGCCTGTCGCTTCGTCTTTCTTATGGGAATGAACTTTTCGGGTGGTTTACTGGGATTCTAAGGAAGGTTAAAATTTCTCTGCTCTGGGACAGTTAAACAGGCATTTTTATGTTGCTTCTAGCTGACGCGTTATAACTGCAATACAATTATTTCGACTATTGTTCCTTCGATAATTTTTACCTAAGGTACTGAAGAATTTATTGATACATATTTTAAAAAATAAAACATGCAGGTTGTAAGATTTTTCTCTCTTATTTGATGCTCTACTGTATCAGTGATACTCTGTAGAGACTCTATTATTACTCAGTTTGTTGTTTTCTTTTCCCAAATTTCATCATTCAATTTTCATAGAGCGATCTAAGAATATATTTCTAAGTGAGCTGTATCTTCAAATTGCATAAGAAAATGTACTTTTTGTTAACCTATTATCAGTTACATAGACCTAGAAAACATGGTTCAAAAAAGGCTAACAAATGATTAAATTATTACCATCCAATATAGCTTGACATAATAATACAAAATCTTGTCCTAATAATCCTTTATATTAGATTAAAAAATTAGTAATTTTGGATTAATTCAGGCTAAACACATTTGTAGCATTCGATTCCCCTTGCCACAAAAATAGTTGATTTTTGCTTCACTGTATAAATGTACCATTGTTTCCATTGGTGATATGAAATTATAGAATTTCATCCTTAAATTTATTTTACTTTTTATTTATAATATTTATTCAAACAAATTTTTATGTTTAATATTTTCTTAATGATAAATATATTTTGTAATGTTTGGTATTTAATTGACACGTTATAATTTTATATATAGTTTAACCAGAATATAATTACGAAATGATGCACTTTTGTTCTGCAATCAACGAATTACTAGATTTCTTATGTAGTTTTTATTACTATAATAGAAATTTTATCCTGATTCAGTGTAATTCATTAATTTTTATTTCATGAAATATTTATTTTTCTTAAATTGTTTGTTAATAGGGATTGCCTTATTTCTGTTTATTGCAGATGCACATAGATGTAAGGTTAGTTATGCAACAAGCCTATCAAAATCATTTTTAAAGTCTGGAATATGGATCAAAATATTTCTTTACAAGATACTTTTGGAAAATCAGATTCGAGCTCACAGCAAGGAAAATCTTTCGTGAGTGAGATCTGTAGCAAAAACTTCTCTCATAACAGACATTTAAGCACATGCCAGTTAATTCATACTGGTGAGGAATCATTTCTGTGTGAATTATGCAACAAGAATTTTTCTCGAAAGCGTGATTTAAGCCAACATCTCTTAATCCATACTGGTGAGAATCGTTTTGTTTGTCAAACGTGCAACAAGAAATTCACACAAAAGAGTCATTTAAGTACTCATCTTTTAATTCACACTGGTGAGAAACCTTTTGTCTGTGAGATATGCAACAAAAATTTTTCTCGTAAAAGTAGTTTAAGCAGGCATATGTTAACTCATACTGGTGAGCAATCTTTTGTGTGTGACGTATGCAACAAGAAATTCTCTCATAAGAGTAATTTAAACAAACATATGTTAATCCATTCTGGTGAGAAACCTTTTGCATGTGAGATATGCAACAAGAAGTTCTCTTGTAAAAGTAATTTACGTAAACATGGTTTAATTCATACTGATGAGAAACCTTTTATGTGCGAGATATGCAACAAGAATTTTTCTCTAAAGAGTCATTTAAACGGTCATTTGTTAATTCACACTGGTGAGAAATCTTTTTCTGTGAGATATGCAACAAAAAATTCTCCCGGAGCACTAATTTAAGAAACCATCTGTTAACTCATACTTGTGAGCAAGCTTTTGTGTGTGACGTATGCAACAAGAAATTTTCGCATAAGAGTAATTTAAGCAATCATCTTTTAATTCACACGGGTGAGAAACCTTTTGTCTGTGAGATATGCAACAAGACATTCTCTCGTAAGAATAATTTAAGCATGCACCTCTTAGTTCATACTGGTGAGAAACCTTTTGTATGTGAGATATGCCACAGGAAATTCTCTCAAAAGAGTAGTTTAAGCAGACATCTGTTAATTCACACTGATGTGAAATCTTTTGTGTGTGAAATATGCAACAAGAAATTCTCTCAAAAGAGTTATTTAAGTACACACTTGTTAATTCACACTAATGAGAAATCTTTTGTGTGTGAGACATGCAAGAAGAAATTCTCTTGTAAGAGTTCTTTAAGAAAACACATGTTAATTCATAATGGTGAGAAAACTTTGGTATGTGATATAAAAAAAGAAATTCTGTAATAATCTTGATTTTAGTCGGCATCTCCTAATATTATATTACTGAGAAAAAAATTGTGTGTGGGTTATAAAACAAAAATAACTTTTGATAACTAACTTCGCCAGTCATTGCTTTTAGGAGACATTATGTGCATTATTTCAGAGGCAATGGCATGGTATGTGCTAGTAGTGAAAGGAGAATGTCATACAATGTATATCCTCTACCCCAAACATACCATTGGACAATATGGTCGGTATTATTAAAAAACTCAAACATTACTCTACATAATTCAGGGATCATATCTCCAAGTAATGTTTGGAGCATGAAGTATGCCAGACTCTTAACTGTATGTCAATCCTGGGACAACATCCTAATGTTCACGGATGTGCTTATTATTTTATTAAAAATTCTGAATGCGAAAATTATTACAGAATCATCATAAGCTTTTCTGCTATGGATTGACTGTAAATATACTGTTTGCAGGAATTTATTTGTAAGATATGGCACTGTACATGGATAGTGTTATAATTTTTTTTGCTATTTTGAGCACTTTTTCTTCATAAGATATTATATGCTATCATTCCTCAAATCGCCTTTTTGCCCTAATGATATTTTTATCAGCCTCTTCCTCTTAATGTAATTGTTATCAATGTGTAAATATTTATTTAATTTTTACGATATTTTACTTTTTATATGTTTGCCATGATACACAGATAAGATTAATGCTTGTCATTTACGTAACTTATGAATTTAAATGAAGAGAAGAACTTAATAAAATATCACTTTCTTATATGAAAGAGTTTTATATCGAATAACACTTTAAAGAAATACTTGGTACTTTAAAGTGTTTAATAATATACTTTTGGCGCATAATGCATTCAAGATTCATGTCTTATTACCCTTTTTCCATGCATGAGAGCAACGCCATACAAAAGGGAGGGGGCGGTTGCCCCGGGCTCAGACATTAAGGGAACGCCAAATTTATACTACCAGTGTCATTTGGGGGGGGTAGGGACAAGTTGGGGGAGGGGTGGGCGCCAAATTGGAACTATGCCCGGGCGCAGTTTTCTCTTCGCACGCCCCCTGCATGGGAGTAATTAGATCTTTTTTATAAAGAAACGAAAGTGGACACAGTTCTTCCCCATTTTTTTCAAGTGAACATAAAAAGTGTCATTTCAAACCTGATTTCTCTAACAACAAATTATATTATGTAGCAAAATATTAAGATCTACATGAACTGTGATTAACATTATTATAGAATAAAATATTTTATAAACAGTTAATCATTACAACTCTTATCATCATTAAACTACAAATATTTTATAAAAATACATAACAGACTAAAAAAATAACAAACTATATTGATATAAAAAATTAACCAAAAAGAGAAAATTTTGATGGATCAAACAAATAGCAATATCAAAACAAAAATCAACCCCCATCTCTCAAAAGATTTGTAATAATATGAAGGATTGGACACTCCTCCCCCCAAAAGAAATAATTTTATATAGGTACAACCCTTATGCGGTATGAAAATTTTTCTAAAGTATTCTATGAAGAATCATCCATTATATTTCCAACTGGTGTGAACTCTCTCAGTGTGTTTCAACTTTCTTCTCTTAGATACAGCCATTACCTATCACACGTATTGGCAATAAACTTTAGTTTGACACTTTAAAGCAGAATGGCAAAGAAACCTGCCATGTAAATCGTAGAAAACTTTTGAATTTGAATACCAATATTCGGAATTTTCATATTATCTAATCTCAAATTTGGAGCGATTAAGTAATTAAAAATTGCAACATGAAAATAACTGGTGTTGAAGAAATAAAACAATTGTAAAGCAAGAATGGCGTTAATGGGTTAATTGAGTAGCTGCCCTGTCCAGTTTTATTTTATGCGCAAGCGCATATTTTGTATTTGGTCAGTTATCAGACAGAGTGACGTTCACTGAGTTAGTTGAGTTTTGAAAGCATTCAAATGGAGTAGGATATTATTGCTTTAAAAATGATAAACTAAGATATCTTGAACATCCAATCTGAACGTGGTGTGAAAATAGAATTAAAGGCTGCGTCTGTAAATTCATATTAATAAGAAAACTTTTCTGTGAGATGTATGATAATATCACAATAGAATGATCTAAATTTTCATTTTCACTTCCATAATTTATTATTTGTTCTAAACTAATTTTTGTTAATTTGTGTTTCTGGGAGCCTTAGAGTATTCTAGTATTTAAAAAATGCTATGTCTTACATTATATTACAGTAAACAAGATGAAATAGGAACCAATAAAAAAAATTCTAATTTAAACTGGCAAATCAGCAGTTATGGAACCTACACATCTGCTGTGCTAAACACCTTTTTATTTTGATCTTAATTTATATATAAAAAATTGTAAAATCCTTAACTGCTATTTTTTTCATTATATAGATTTTGAATCAGTAAGATTTTCTAATTGTTACGGATGTTTGATAAAAACTTATGGTAAACATGATTTTGCAAAATGAGATTCATTGATCTAAAATCTGACTTTGTTATAAACTTTTAATATTAAAATACTTATCTTTGCAACGATGATCCTTCCAAATGTTGTACTGTCTCATTAATTTTGTATTTTCCAATTGATTTTTTTTGTTGTTGTTGTTGTTGCTGTTATTTCTTACTTCTAATATAACCAGATGTTATGGTTTTATTAGATGCACATCAGCTTCTATGAAACCTTTTCCTATCCCAATAATGATATTTGTTTATTTGTCTACCAAAAAACTAATTTCAGACGTGAAGTAAAATCATGTGTAAGAAGGACGACTATAGACAATAATGTTTTCAAATATTTTAGCTTTTTAGAAGGTGTATAAATTATCAAATGCATGAAATTTTATATTTAAGACTAATTATGATTTAAAAGGTTCCATAGAATGCATTATATTCATATTCTTTTGGTCCACTCTGTATATAAATCTGTTTATATTATACTTAAATCACTTAGTGTAACTTTAGTTTAAAAAAATGATTCTTAAACAGTTGAAAAGACATCCTCATTTACTCTAATCTATGCATCATTATGTATTTGGATTTTGTTTGTTTGCCCTGTGTATCATGTACTTATCATTTAATGTGTTTTAATGTATTTAAGCTCAAAAATACTTAAAAGCACTGCAAATGCTAACCATAAATAAAAAGGAATCTATTCCTTTTGTGCCCACATGTTTATAAACTTACTTATATTATATTCACATCTCTTAATCTAGTACAATTTCATCCAGTTACAAAATGCTTAACTCAATGTATTTTGAGAAATTCTTAGCACTTCACCGTCTGCTCCGAGATAAGTCGGGGGTAACAGCCCTGTTTCCCCATACCCTTCGTCGATGAAGAAGTTAATTGTTTATAATTAGTAGCTCTTATTTGACTATATGTTAATATGTATTTAAATTATTTTGGGCTGTATATAGAGAAAGTGCGATCTATAGAATTCACATAACATTTTACACTTACTATAAAATAAAAATCTTGGAAACCTATACAATGGATGCTTGTTAAGGTTCTCATAAATAAGTTCAAACTATCTGATGTTAAGAGAAAATATAACTTGAAACATTTGTCACTAAAGAATTAAAATGTCCTAATATATATAACCCCAGAAAATATTTTGTACTGTGCTATCTAAAGTTAAACATGTTTAAAAGCAATACAGACTTATCTTACTTTTTAAATGAAGCATAATATACACACTAGAAAGTAAAAATTTATTTAAAATATGAACTACACGTGAAAAATACTGTAAAATGGGTACTTGGATTTGTTTATTGTACCTAAATATTATACAGAGCTTGTCAATTTGAAGTGAGCATTTCAATTCATTTTCAGAGGAATAAGTCGGAAATTGAATAAATATATTGAATGAATAACATTTGAATAAATAGTTACAAAGTTTTTATAGGGACCATTATGGCTTAATCGATTGGATGTTGGACATACTCTTTTGAAATTAATAAAATCGCTGCTTTTTCATTTTTTGAACAGTTTTTTATTATTTTGATGCTATTTAAAGTTAAACATGTTTAAAAGCAATAAAGACTTATCTTACTCTTTAAATGAAGCATAATATGCACACTAGAAAGTAAAAATTTATTTATAATATGAACTACACGTGAAAAATGCTGTAAAATGGGTACTTGGATTTATTTATTGTACCTAAATATTATACCGAGCTTGTCGATTTGAAATGAGCATTTCAATTCATTTTCAGAGGAATAAGTCGGAAATTGAATAAATATATTGAATGAATAACATTTGAATAAATAATTACAAAGTTTTTATAGGGACCATTATGGCTTAATCGATTGGATGTTGGACATACTCTTCTGAAATCAATAAAATCGCTGCTTTTTCATTTTTTGAATAGTTTTTTATTATTTTGATGCCATTCGGTTTTCCACAGACTTCAACATTACCTTCTACATTTACATAATGAAAAAAATATAACATTATCACATTTAACTTTTTTGATTTCAGGAAAATTTGTATCTTTGATATGATTGTTCTTTATGGCATGCATGAATTTAGCACGATGAAAGTAATTACTAATTATGGTTACTTTAACAGCATCTCATGCAAGGTGTACATAATATACTATATTTATCTGCAGAGTAATGTCATAATTTTTACCACAATAAAGCAAAAATAATTTGTTTTAAGAGCCTTTTTCGATAACTTGTTTTAAGATTCTTAGTGATTTCTTGATCCATTAGTTGTAAATTCCCAGGTTGTATTTGGCAGTAACTATGCAAACAATATGGAACTTAGATCTAAAATATTATTGTAGCACCTTGTGTTATACACTAATAAGATAATTATATGCTATCACCCTGAAAACTGTTTATCTTTTACTTTGAACTAGCTACTCAAAGTGTATTGTATCATCCATGCTTTTGCATTGAATACATAATCATCTGGCAGATTTTATTCCCTTAAAATACTGTGGATTTTTGTATTTTCCAATCACTTACAATTTTAATATTTTGCTGCCATTCATAATAGCACAAATTAAAACTATAATCCCCTGTTCGTTGTTTTTACTTTCTACGCAAGCTTCCATTTTAAATATTGTGTCTTGGGGCTGTTTATAAATGATGACACATTTTTTCTATATTTTTGCCCCTCTCATCTTCCATTATCACGAAGTGTCACAATTCGTCATACCCCTCTCCCCCCCCCCTACCACATGTCACGCTATATTACAAATACATACGCTTGCAGTTTAGGAACAAACCACTATGTTATAGATCATATTCAAATATTATTTTTAAACTTTAACTGTGTGTTTTTATAACTTTTCTGTGAGTAACAATAAAAAGGATTTGTGTACTTATTTTGTATGAAATAAGATTAAATTTAATAACAAAAACTATAATTATATAATACTAATACAATATTATCATGAAAGAGCAATTTAAAACAGTGGTATTTTGAAAATTGAAATGAAATTTAATAATATATTTGGCTTTAATACTTATCTTTACTTTCTGAACACAAAATACTTTAATTTCAAAATAACTTAAAAAATTGCTGATTTTTAATGTTTATACTTTAACAAAAGTGTCTAATGTCACATTTCTTCATACCCCCTCCCACCCCCTTGTCACAAACATCCACAATTTCACGAATGCCTCTCCCCCCTCCTCTAAGCGTGACATTATTTATGGATGACCCCTTGCTTGGCCAGAGTTTATAAAAAGGGCTGTTTCGTCTAAATTTAAAATATCTTTCAACAAGTAATTAGATAAAAGCCCTTGCAGTGTCCTACCGAAATTATAGTGCATACATTTTTCTTCACGTTAAAAGTTTCGCCACATACTGTTTGAAAAGTGATAGTGTGCCTTAATTTAAATCGAGAAAGCAACCCATCGCTAAATTTTAAAACTTCAATGCGTTTAAACCTTCAATTTTAAAACTTCAATGCTTCGATTTGTCAATTCGTCAGCCTGCTTCTGTACTTGGGATCTATTTATAGCAAATTTCAAGATATAGCATCCTGGAACTATAGCAGGAGAGCTTTATCTATATCTTCTTATTGACTCATTTCTCATGTGTTTCCTTCCTCTAGCAAATTTAGATACTTCCCATGAATCTAAAAGTGATTCTTTGTTTTTTAAATAAGTTGACAGTGTATTATTTTTAATCTCACAATCAGCTGCTAACTGTGTTTTACATTCGTCATTCTCTACTTTCTTGAAAATTTTTATCTTTGTCCGCAAAGTTAGGGTGTGTATTTTCCATGTGTAGAGATCCTGAATTTTTACCCGTTAACACCATTGATTGAGAAAGAAAAACTAAAGCTTGCACCTCTTTACACACACACAAAAAAAAAATACAGATGATTTTGACACACAAAATAATAAATACAGTGTTACGTTTTTTTCCATTAATCAAGGAAACTTATATATTTTTGGCAAATTTTTAGTTTGAATTAACCGATGTAATAAAAATTATTTTGAATTAAAAAGATATTTTTAATATTAATTCCTGTACAAACTTTGGGGATCTTTGGATTAGTTTGAATTAACGAGAATCCACTGTAACACACAACGTGTTATGTTTTCACGACTGAAAATATAATTTTTTTAATTGTCATTTATAGACAATGAACCCGAATTATTTTGTGAAGTCTTGTAAAAAAATAATGCTACATGCACGGTACAGGAAAGATGTTATCTTGCAGTAAATAAAGTGTTTTGATTTAATTATGTTATACATGATAACGCAGTATAATTAGTCCTTACTTTCAAACTATTACATTCCGAAGACCGTAATAATACGGAATCCTATGTGTGTACCTATCAATGAACATGAATACCATACTCACCATTTTCTATATATAACATGTTTCAGTACATAACAACAACAGGCACCGAATTCTTTATCTTTGAAGTAGTGTAATATACCACAGTATATTTAAAAGAATTAATCTCCATTGTCCGAAATATATCAGAATTCTTTTGACTGTTCCCATCGAACAAATGAATTTTCAAAATTAAATTCAAAATTTTACTGCTAATTTATCTTCTTTATAAATATTTTCAATAAAAGGAAATCTACTCGAAAACTTTTTGAAACAGTAATCTGAAGACATTGAGATGCGCATAAAAGAAGTTAAAGACTTTTATTATTGTATATGTATATTTATATTTATAACAAAACAAAAGTAGCACTTTTATAACTTTTTACTGTGCACCAGAAGACAATAATAAAAAAATTAGTTTCGGTTTTTAACGGATTTATATGTTTTTAGAAAATTCTAAACACAACTTTGACTCTTATTTTGAAAATGTCTGTCTGCCTGTTTATCTGATTAAAATTTTGTGGATGTTGTATATCAAAAACTAATCCACTGACTTTCTTCAAACTTTAGATACAGTTATGCCTTGATAGGTGCTCGAATTAGATTTAAATTATCCAAAATTTGGTGTCGCTGTCGTTCATTTTTAACAATGTCCATGACTGTAATACCTTAAAAATAATGCTTAAAATTTCAATTCTATTAGATAATATTGGGATGCTGTTGCTAATCTGTTATGCAGATATTGATTAAATTGTAATGTAAATTGCACAGTAGATGTCCTTGCTATGCTGCATTTTTATTTCTTCAACCCAAGAATTGATGCATTGTATTTAATTCTACTTCGTATGTTCTTTACCTTGATTTAAAAGAAATAGATTCTTATTGGGTTTCTGTGTATACCATCCAACTGGTGTTGCTGGATCTGTTTTTCAAAATCTTCCCCTAGATCCATGAAACTTCAGCTTACGCAGGTGTCTGAGAGACTAGTTAGGCGCTGCGTGCGTACTCAAGGGGTCGTGGACTGTTCCATCTAAACAAGATAGGCACTGAGTGCTCGTTCCCCGTGCCATGTAGACCGCTACCGAAAAGAAGTTATCTGTTGCCATCCCTGGTGAACGTGGAAAACCCCTCTAAAAGTATGTGTAAAACGGGCTGAACTGTCTCCCGGCTCGGGGATTAGTAGCATAACAGTTAATTTGAGTAGGAGTGACAGGCGTATGTGCCACACGGCAAAGAGAGCATGCTAGATACTGTCCAAGATAACTTCCGACAATAACTCTGGGAGATGCTGCATGCAGATCCCGCGATTCCTGTCCTCACTAGAGAGTCCCCGTTGTTTTGCTCTACAGAGCCCGCGCAGTCCTCGCAGACTTCCTCTCTGTCAAATGGTGGTTGAGATCCTATCATTTAGCTAGCTATTGCCTAGTGTTTACCATGCAGTCCCGAAGGGCTGCTTCCAGGATCAGTCCATGGACGTCAAAAACCGAGAAACCGGCTATGCCGCCCCTTTGGTACCCTTAGAAGAGGCGGAAAACACGACTATACAATGCCTGTTACCCATAGCCACCGGACTCATAAATGAGTCACTCATGGAAGCGATGAATCGTCCTCAACCGCTCTCACTTAAGGGGTCGTCTCGGAACCACCCTCGAGACGACCACAAACGGAATAAATGAAAAAAATCTTCAAAAAAGATCTAAGTAGTTACTAAGTAGTACTTACTCTTTGAGTAAGATAAAGATAGTTTTCCATCATAAAAAATCCACCACTCACTGCTAGAATGAGAGCATTGAAGAATGGACATGTTTACTAATCAACATTTTCTGTCGACCAATCTACCATTACATCTTTGACATTTCCGATCATTGCAGGACTCGTCTTGGCAAAGCAGGCCGATCATATCATACACCTTTTAATCGTAGACAATCATATTCCCCGAGCTCTTGTATAATATGAATCATAAAGTACGGACAGGGTTTTGTTTACGGACTTTGTAACATCAGCTCCCTTTCCTTATATGAAAATTGAATGAACTGTGCAAAATACACCTTATTCGCCTGATTTGGCTAACTTTGGAAGACTTCCGGCTATTCCCACGACTGAAACATTTTACGATTTTGAAGGAAAGTGAACTTGTAAAAGTCGTGAAAAAGCTGTACTTAAATCAAAAATGGCAACTTGTTGACATGTTTTTTTATTCGGAAATAAATGAAACTAGAAGATGTTGTTGTACAGAAACTTTTAAATTGCATTTATCTTTCCGTTTTTCCCAAACATAATATATTTTTTAGAAAATTGTGACAAACTGGGCGTTTTGAACCAAACTTCCATGCGGAAGAAGAATAGCTGCTCAAACTGGGGTGAAAAACGAGATTGTCACATGATAGAATTTGCTTATAACACAATAGGTATTTTATTGATCAAAAAATGGAAAATTCAGTTCGATTTCCCATCGCTTCATTAGTCAGGCTTTCCAATTTTATACCTTTAAGTTACAAAATAAATTTGTAAATTTCTCAAAACATTTCGCGGGTTTTGAACAGAGCAATTGAGATCAGCCTTAAAAATATCTATTTTCTGACCAATGTGAACGATCCGTGTGTGTTTTTAGATCTTTCTCATTGGCCAGGAAATTGATAGCCTTTGAAAACAGAGGTAATGTTCACAATTTTTAACAGTGGAGAACTAAAACTAGTTATCCACTACTATTTTGTAGGACATGAAGAATCCCTCTTTCTTGATGGCATAAGGGCTTTGGAACATCGTTGGATGAAGTGCATTGAACTTCAAAGAAATTATGGAGAAAAATAAAATCTATTTAAAAAAAAAATTCCCATTTTCCCTTTCAGTTAGAGAACTTTTCAAATTAAACTTAGAAAATTTTTTGTGGAGGGGGAAGGGGCGATTGCTCCCATCGCCCCCTCCCCCAAGGGGATCCAAGCCTGCTCTGGAGAGTCGTCAAGGGAGATGGACGATTTTAGAAATTTGGAATATCCTATCTAATGTGCGTTTCGGGTCGAGGCTAATTTTTTCAATGCAAGGCACCTTGATTTTATTTTTTTACTGCATGTTGAGTTTAGATCCATTAGACTTATTCTTTTTTGAGCTGGGTATAATTTGGGCCTGGATGATTTCTACATTTTTGTTGCAGGTCGTGTTGATTTGTACATTTTGGCAGTGCAGAGTGAACTGGGTTTTGGGGACAGATTGATGTTCATTATTTTGGTTTGGGTCAGCATTGAATTGAATTTTCATTCTTGCGAGAAGGGTTCGTGTACATCTAGTTTTTTCAAAAGAAAGTCTAAATATATTTGAAGATAAAACCTACACATAATAAAAGCTCAATAACAGACACGTACAATAATTTCTTTAGTAATACGGTTTCTTTTTTTGTATAATAAAGTCATTTCTTGTCTCTCGTCGTGGGTCAAATTTTCTACTAATTTTTGCTGTTTTAAAATTGTTATTATATCTTCAAATTAAAAAAAAAAACATGCTAATATGTAAATCTTGAGTTTTAGTTATTTTTAATTCACAGTGTTTTAACAAGTTATAAGTCAATAAGTATAGGTATTTATGCAAATATCACACACAGGAAATTTATCAGTTTTTCGTGGAATGCCTTTGTAATAAACTGATTACACAGGTCTAGGATTTGATATATAGAAATTTTACTGTTTATTTTTTTTATTATTACAAATGGGCACTTTACTAATGTCTAGGATTTAAAATGTGAGATTTTAAAACTTATTGAAGTGCCATTCCCACGGCCTTCTTATCAAAATGGCACGTAAATCACGTGCTTTCCCTCTTAAATTTGTAAAGGCTCCAAAATAATTGTGAAATGTATGTTGCAATTTCCATTTTTATTTTATTACATTGCATTTTTATTTAATGTTATTTATTCATTTATTGGTAGAATATGTTCGTCTAATGCGAGAGGAAGTATGAGTATGATTAATTCCATGTTAACTAGTAATATAGCATCTGAAATACTGGTAAGAAACCAATCGTGTTTTGGACAAATTGCTACATGTACTAAATGTATTTCAAGTATATAGAGGAAACATATAAAATATGTACAATGAAAAATATGTGAACTCTATTAAGCCGCTCCCAAAAATATTATTAACATCAATGACGAGTTTTTATGTAAAGATAATTAAAAACACTTTTTACAAATGATGGTCCCCGAAATGACAGCATGCTTTCCCTGGATTCTGAGGTTAATCGGGACCTGGCCATTCCATACCACTCGACGAACAGCTTTTCTATATATTGATGCTGTCCTAACCAGCGCTGTGCAAAGAGAAATATGCGCCCGGGACCAAGGTTCTTAGTCTAATAGGTTTGCTCGTAAATTTTCACCCGATCAGGGGAGTTTCGCTTTTCTACGTCACACGAATCCACAGTTGGACTTCATCCCATGCTAATACGTTATAAACAGTTGAATTGCTAGACAATTTTAACGAAAAAAATTTTAATACTTTTTTTTACTCGTGTAAAGAAGTGACATACCATAGTTTTAGATTTACATAGAAGAAAATTAATTAGTTTTAAAATTTTTACGGTGACACAAGGGATAAAATTAAAATATTTTTGAAAATAAGAGAAAGACATTTATAGCTGCACTATAATTCTTATTCTCTCTCTCTCTTATTTGGTTATTATTTTTCACTTATCAATGGCCTATTTCTTTTTTATACATATTTATCAAAATTGTAAAAGAGTAGTTTGAATTCATTTAATTAAAATATACGTTTTTATATGGAATTTCTACAAATTAAAAATAACAAAATAATAACTTTTCATAATTATATTTATAAGAACTAATAAGATTAAAAATATTTTTAAATCGTAAAAGAAACATTAAAGAATACGTACAACGTATGTAATTATTATTATTTTTAAGCATATTAATAAAGTCAACAATTCAGTATCCTCCGGAACCCATTGATTGGATTTTTCCGAATTTTGGATCACTAAAAAAAAAAAAAGAAAAGAAACTTTATTTATATTTACAGGCGAATTATTTATGTCGGGAAAACATTTTAATATTTAAATGAAAACATTTAATTACTAATCGAAAGAAAATAAATTAGAATAATACTAATCCAGATATTTTGATCTGGCATCGAACTCATCATTTTTTTTTTTCACTTTCAACTAACGAGAGAAGAAAAGTGTTATCGATCGTCCTATTTAGCACAGCATTAGCTATCTCACTGTCCGCTAATGCACCGTTTTTGTCCTTAGTTTTTAATTCATAAGTAATTGTTATTTTTTACTTCTCTCGCAAGTTGGAAGTGAAAAAAAAGGGGAGAGGGATATGACTTTGATGCCGTATTTTTTAAATTGCCAGATCTTTGAATACCGGATTTTCGAGGTCAAACTCTTTACCTATATCATAATAATATAAAATCTAATAATAAGTGAGTATGTTATCAAATGTTTACAGTGAAATTTTTACATTTAGTCTTTTGAATAGAAGAGTGTAAAAGAATACCTTTTTTGCGATTTTCCAAAATTAGTGATTTTTGCCGATTTTCCAATGCCTGTACTGAAGCCATATTTCGTAAAAAATAATACTAATAAAGACGAGAACAAGAATTGAAGATAATTTTCTCGTCTATATTTTAATATAGGGTCACCTTTTGTGTAAAAAGCTTACTTTGCAAGTAATAAGCAACCCCCCCCCCCCTAAAAAAATATCTGCGATTTTTTTTCAAGATTTTTTATATTTGCCGAAAGATATTTTGTAGGACAATTTGAGATTTGTGTTCAGCACTCCCGTTATCCCGAAATCATAAAGTAAGACACTAAAAACAATTACTATAGAATATTTTACTTTGAACTCTAATTTGACTGAAATATGTAATAAAAACTGTAGTTGATAATATGGCATTTCATGACCGCCAAGTTAGTTTATCTAGAAAGTTTTTTACTATAAAGATGTTTACTCTATGTCGTCGTCTAGAGTATGTAAGTTGCACTTCCAATTTTTTTAAGTTTTTGAGAGGTGCTGCGCTGGAGTTTTTTCGTTTAGGTTGAAAGCTGTACGTTTCAATGTTTCATTTGGTCTCTTTTGAAAGTAACTTAACTTCTTTCATTCATTAAACATCATTTATTTAAACATTGAATTCATTAAAATTAATGACAATTAAAATCACTAAATACTAAAAATAGCGAACTTTAAATATTAAAGTTAATTATTTTTTTTAATTAATGTCTGTCAGTATATATATTTTTTATTAAATTAAATTAAGCAGTTTATATAATCGTAGCTATTAAAATGTTAGAGATATTTCAAATATTTTTGTTCATTAAAAACTGACATAATAATATAAAGATTAGCGAACTTTTAATATTAAAGTTAAATAAAATTATTTTTTAATTAATATCTGTCAGTCATATATATTTTTTATTAATTAAATTAATCACTTTCCATAATCATAACTATTAAAATGTAATAGATATTTCAAACATTTTTATTGGTTAAAAACTGGCACTACAACATAAAGATTAAATGTTAGATTAAAGACTAAGCTTTAGTATAAATTTAAAGAATTTTTTTAAAGAAAAGTTTAAAGGTATAGACTTAATTTGAGGGAACAGTTTGTTTCATTTTTAAGTCCTTTTTATCTCTGACTTTTTCAACGAATACGAAGTTTAGTTTGTTTCAGAAACAGATTTTTCATGAGATTTAAACAACCCTTTTTATTATTAATCTACTTTTCATCTCTCCGCGTTTCAGTGTTGATATCACTGAGAATTAAACATTGTTTTATAATGCATAAGAGGTGTGGTGTGTTTTTCTCAATTAGAAACACAGCCGTCTTTCGTTAATTCGAACTCGTTAGGACCACAAGAAATGTTCAATTTTCCAGATTTCGGATAATGAAAAATATGAGAGGAAAACTAGTTTAATTTTTTTATGTAACTAGTTTATTATAAACAAGTTTAATTTAATTAGTTTTTATTTAACTAGTTTAAATGTAAGGGTTTGAACCAGTTTAAACCCTTAATTTTTTTTATTTCTAAGGAATTAATGTTACAATATTTTTAAAATTTATTTCGGCTATCATACTTAGAATATGACATAAAAGGCCGTCCATAAATGATGTCACTCATTTATTCAAATTTTTTTACTCCCCTCCTCCCTATTTGTTACAAAGTGTCACACTTCATTTTACCCGTTACCCCCTCTTGTCACATGTCACTTTTTATTACGTAAACATATACTTTCAGTTCAGAATCAGAGTACAACGTTTTAAACATATTTCAACTTTTATTTTAAATTTTAACTATGCGTTTTAATGACATTTGTGAGCCGAATATCAGAAATGATTCGTGGGCTTATTTTGTATGAAATAAGGTTAAAGTTTACAACAAAAAACATAATTCATATTCAATCATAATACAATATTAATATGAAAGAGCAATTGAAAAATGTAGAATTTTGGAATTTCAAATAGAATGTAACATATTCGGCTTTAAATCTTATCTTTAAGTACAAATACATTATAATTTTAAAATAACTCATACTTTATAATTTAAATCTGTTTTTATTTTAACCAAAATATGTCATGTCACATTTCTTCTTACCCCCTCCCACTGGCGCCAACTTTTGAAAAATATTGGGTGGGCTCAAAAGTATATTTGTAAAATTGTGTGACATGTTTATTTTTCTTTGAAGGGTTGACCGATGGTGAAAGATCAGTATTTTAAATCAAGCTATCTTGTTTTTAAAAAAGTTGCAATTTTATTAAATAGTATTCTCATGCGTTTTTTCTTATGACGGCACCAATATTTATTGTATTGTCATATCATGAACATGACTGCAAAATGAATTAACAGAAATTTAAACACGGAGCAAAACATTTCAGGCATTTGGCATTTATAGACGTCAATCGAAGAATTAATTTTCCGTCGGGCGCGCCGTTGTAAAACGTACAACATTTACATTCTTTTTTCTTTAAAACAAAATTCAAGCAGTAATGGGTGCTAATGAACGTTTGTATTCGTTTATTGGATCTTTTTATCCAGTTACTGAAAGTTATTTATATTTCAGATTGCGCAATTAGCTGTACCTGTCATTTTTATCTGTTAACAGTGCATGAAAGGCGTTAGGTTTATCTCTAAACAGTCTTCAAAAAGCAAATTTTATGCTTGATATGGAAAGAGACTAATATAGATGAAATATAGAACTAAGTCTATAAATCCTAAGTTACTTAATTATTAACTACAAATTCATTATTAATTTTTATTCTTTTTGATTTTAATAGTAAGTAGCTTTTTATATATCTAAACTTCTGCTTAAGGGATCTCAGGAGTCTTACTTTTTACCTGGTAGTGCGATTTAGGAACATATACATTTGATTTTTTTTCTCAGTCCCTATTTAATTTAAATGCATAAAACTTTTTATACAGACAACTTAATATCTCTTCTATTTAAAATAATTTTTTAAACATTCCATATTGAATTTTTATTATACATTTTTTATTTTTTATTTTGATTTAAAATTTAAATTTTTCTTTGACTGCGCGCAACATTTCTCAAAAAATAATAAAGCAATTTGCATGAAACTTGGTAAATATCTTCATTTTAAGTTCAAATTTAGAATTTTAATTACATTGATTATTGATAATTGGCAATTTTTTTTAATAAAAAATGATTTTTTTTCATTTATTTTCAAATTTAATTTAAATTTTAAATACATAAATGCAAAAATTGCTTTAAAATGAGGTATAAGTTCAAGATACATTAATTTTACACCATTATCAACTTTTTTAGCGGTTCTTGAACTAATAGTTTTGTTAGAATCCTGCGCGCAATGGATACAAGTCTAATTTTTTTTTTTATCCAAATTAAACATTAAAAAAATAAAACAGAATTTCAATGTAGAATATTAAAAAAATTATTTTTAATAAAAGAGATATTAAGGTGTCTATATTAAAAATTTTATGCATTTATGTTTTATAGGGACTGAGAAAAAAAATCAAATGTGACATGTTGCAAGTTGCACTACCAGGTAAAAAGTAAGACTCCTGAGACCCCTTAAGTATGTTATAACAAAATAAGTGTTTTGCGAAATATATTCATAAATTGTGGTCAGAGATAACTTATATGATATTTGTAAATTAAATTATTTGTAAAATTTAAATAAAGCAGCAATAATTGATTGTTTTTCACCTGTTTTACAATTTTACAAAGCTCGCCTGCTCATGTGATGAAAATTTGCGCGCCCGGCGAAAGGTTAAAAGACATAGTCTTTGACAAAGTAAACTTTATTCTAAAGAGAATAATTTATTATGAAATAAATAATTAGAACAATGGAAGTTGGACACGTTGGTGATTAAAAATTATTGGATGGGCTCGGGCCCCATGGGCCTATATAAGTTGGCGCCACTGCCTCCTCCCACCTCTTTGTCACAAATCGTCACAATTTTATGAACCCTCCTTCCTCCGTCAAGTGAGACATTATTTTTGAACGACTCCCTAATATTAACTTAAAATATATAAATACATAAACTAATTAAGGAATTGGCAACAAGCAGAATGGAAAAAAGGGGTGTGGCTGTCATTGGATGGACAGATGGGGTACTAAGAAAGCAGATATCAAATGCATGGGATTATATGCATACTAGTTCAGACAAAATTCTGACCAAAAATAAAAGGCAGGAAATTATTTCAGGGATCACAGATCCTTCAAATAACTTTCTTTCTTTCATTTTTGTCCATGAGAAGTAAAAATGAAATATCGGAATTTTCATTAATTCGAATTAAACAAAATAAATAGAAAATGAGTTCAAATAAATGAAAATTTCTACGTTAGTCTGCTTTTGAAAATTTCTAAACTTCATGTTTAGTTCGAATAAAGCGAAAATTTGGTTTATCTGATTTCGAATTAATGAGAGCCGACTGTATATGCATAAGGGGCCTGTAATCCCTAATTTACTAAATCGTCTATTGGCAACTGCATAGAGAACGACAAATTATCTAATTATTTTTTAAAAATTTTTGTTTAATAAAGGTCGTTTTTTTTACATAGTTGTTCTTCCTGGCATACATATGAATTTAAATTTTTGATGTACATTTAACATTTATTTTCGGTTAGTCTTCAAGTATTCATATTTTGTTATGGTTCATTTGGGTAACAATTATCTTTGCAAATTTCTACGCATTCTAAAAAGCATTTTACGGACAAACTCTGCTAGTTTATTTCAGACCCTGGGTATCACTATGCTCTGATCGGAACATCAATATCAAAATCTTTAAAGAAAGAACACGTTTAACAATTAGCATATTACAATCAAAACTTTTTGCTTTGCTCAATTTAAGTTAAATAATGACGAAAATTTTAAGTAAATAACAGCAAAATACTTTATTTAATATCAATTAAATTTACAATTATTATAATTAAGTTTAAGCATAACCAAAATACTTTCAATTATAATAGAGAAAGAAAATATCTTGTAACACTCTTAAAAATAATTTTTCATTTCACAAACAAGAAATTTCTTTTGATATGACTATGCACATGTAAATTCAAACTTGATTGAAAAAATCTCCACTTCGAATACAATAAAGAAAAAAAAAATTAAGAAAAACTGCATGCCAAGTCTGATACAGAAGTCTTGGAATTTTGAGTCGATGTGATGATGCATATTTAAATAGATTCATCAGATTATTTGTTGTGGTACTACTTGGTTATATCGTCGACAGTTTTCGCCAAACTAATAGCCAAGTCATACATGTTGACATATTTTTTGTTTTAAACAATGGAAATACGAATAAATTAATAAAGCATTAATAGAAATAGAAATAAAAGGTGGAATTAAAAAACACTTGATGACTTTTAAACATGCGTATTGTGTTTAATGTCATTGAATGTGGCATTCACAATCATCCATTATGAGCATTAAAATCTTATAATTTGGCGATTGTTTTTTGATCGACGGGATAACCAAGTAGTCCTTTTTTTGTTAACAAATAAGGCTTCTGTGTAGTGTGAACATGGAGGTAGATCTGATATGAATGTTTTTGTTGTGGAAACTCTGCTGTAGATCTCACAGACAGTTTGTTCAATGTAAATTTGCAGTTGGTTATCCAATTTAATTTTTCAGAAAACTTCTTGAACACTTCTCGACAACAAGGTTTCTATTTCTTGCGAAAACACAGGTGAATATTCAAATGGGATTTGT
This sequence comes from Maratus speculifer, assembly GCA_964019185.1. Taxonomy (NCBI): domain Eukaryota; kingdom Metazoa; phylum Arthropoda; class Arachnida; order Araneae; family Salticidae; genus Maratus; species Maratus speculifer. The sequence goes on along the minus strand of CAXHSM010000047.1, from coordinate 1,890,591 downwards.
GAGAAAATTAAGTGCATCTCACCTAAACAGAAAAGGTTCTATTTAACAAAGTGTTTGTAAGTAAGGTATTTAAATGAGATTATTGAGAAAACAGTTGCACATTTCAGATGAAAAAAGTTTAATTTTAGTATGAAATTGCAGATCGGTATTCAATCGACTTTTTTGGGAAAAGCCTTTCTTGCACACCTCACGAAGGTAAAATTTCTCTTTAGTATAAATTCGCCAAGTAGGATTCCGAAGAAAATTTTCTGTTACATACCTCACACGAGTAATGGTTCTTTTAGTATTAATTCGCAGGCGAACATTCAATGTAAATTTCACAGAAAACGGTTTCTTTAGCGTAACACACGAGAGAAATGTTTGTCTTTTGTATAAACTCACACATGGATATTCAAATGATATTTATCTCTAAATCCTTCATTCTACACCTCACAAGAAAACAGTTTCTTTTTAGTATGACACAGCAGGTGTCTATTCAAATGAGCTTTTAGAGAAAAGGCTTTGTTACACATCTCACAAGAGAATGGTTTCTCTTTAGTATGTACTCGCAAGTGCCTATTTAAAGAATCTTTTCGCGAAAATATTTTCTTACATACTTCACAAGAGAAAGGTTTCTCTTTAGTATGTACACGCAAGTGCGTATTTAAACGAGATTTATCAGAAAACCCTTTGTTGCATACTTCACAAGAGAAAGGTTTCTCTTTAGTATGTGTCCGCAAGTGCGTATTTAAATTAGATTTTTGTGAAAACGCTTTCTTGCATACTTCACAAGAGAAAGATTTCTCTTTAGTATGAATTCGCAAGTGTATATCTAATGAATATCTATGCGTAAACTTTTTGTTGCAAACCTCGCAGGAGAAAGGTTTCTCATAAGTATGGATTCGCAAGTGGACATTCAAATTATATCCCCGAGAAAATAGTTTGTTGCATAGTTCACACATGAATAATTTCTCTTTTGTGTTAACATAACACTTCTCTAAATTAGACATCACAAAAAATCGTTTTTACACACTTCACAAGCGAAAGACTTTTTCTGTCAAGGAAAATGAATATGTCTGTTTAAATTGGATTTGGTATAAGGTTTTCTATTTCATATTTCACAAATGGAATTTTTTTCCTTACTTCCGATAAGATGGTTTAATTTCAAACTGAATTTCTTTTCAAACGTTTTACTAGAAATATTACTAATGAAATTCATTAAAGAAAGACTAAGCTGCAAAGTTAAATTAGGTTTCTGAAGGACATTTTATTTACAACACACAAGGAAAAGAGTTTTATGATCACTATAAATAGTCGTCTTTCTTTTTACACTGAAGTAAAAATTATCGAGATAATGGAGGTATTTTGTGGATAAACCCAAAAACGAACAAGAATGAGTTGGTTATATCTATTTATACTTAAACTGCTTTTCTTTTCTCCAGTCAGAAATCAGTCAATTTTATGAAAATCGACACATTTTCAATTGAGAGCTTCTGGCAAAAGCGTATTCAGATGAAATTCAAAAACAATACTCTTCCATATAGAGTATTGACGACACATAAAAAAATGGAATAATTGTATATTATTAGAAATTTTTTATTCTTTCATGGTTGCATTGAAAATATAATCTTTCAGGAATGTAGAAAAATTCAATACATTATATTAAGATTTCACCATCGTAACAAAGTTCACATTTTCTTAATAATAAAATTTATTCCTAGTACTTGATAGGGTTTCGAAAATCGTTCTCTAATAATAATTATTATGTAATCCAATCTGACAGCCTGCAGAAGATAATATACACAATTCCACTAATCCAGAAATTTTAGAAAATCCTCACTGAGCCATTTTATTATGCCAGTGTTTATAAAGTGGGGAGGAAGGAGTCCATAATCTTTAAACACAATTCGTGTTTAAAAGTGTCTTCATGGTATGGTTAGAGTAAACTTTTCAAACAACTGCATCTGCAATATAAAAAAAAAAACACCACATTAAAAAAATAAATAAATCATAAATATTAAGTACATTTTATTCCAATTGTTAATAACTGAATTTGAATTTTTATATAAAAAATTATTTGAAAAATGTCAGAAGGAGACTAAGAATAAACTACATTCAATTTTTTACGTTTAACAGTTTTTTTTCCTTTTTTATACACAAAAATTAGAAATGTGGTGTAATAAATAAGATTCCATATTCGGTCTTGTAAAGATTCCGAAAATTAATGTTGGTTTAGATTATACTTTCTGTTTGATTTCCTTTACTGTCATATCTAGAAACATAGACATATCAAAAGTATAAGCGTGAGAGAGGGAAATAATCATGGTATTAGATAGGTAATCTTGATAATTTTAAAAAGGTAATTTTAAGAGAATTTATGAGTTACACGTTTTATTATTAAACTTTATTTTCACAATGACGCAATTTTATGCTGAACTTTTTTTGAAAGAAAACATCATCACTTTAAACTGAAAAAGCCTCTGTTGAAGGAAGCGAAAACTTTTTTTAAGAACAAAATTCTGGGACAGTTTAGACAGTGCATAGATATGAGAAGTGATAAAGATACACCTCTTTTTACAATGAGAATTTACAATGCACATATAAACTATTGCATTATATTCGTTTTAATGAGAACGGACAAAATGATCTCAAAGAATTATTTTTTATGTAAATATACAAAAATTACTAAAAGAAGTTTTTAAACAGAAAATAGTATATCATTTTTTAATATATAATGAAAAAAGGAAATGTCTATGCCGTAGTTGTTCTTTATTATGAAAATAAAGCTTGAAAATATGGTATAATTAAAATATAAGGAATTTTGTGGCTAATTTTTCTGCATAAATTTTCAATTTTTTGTCTTCTCCCATCTAAATGGTCATTTTAGAAGGAGGGAGGGGGTAATGCATCCAGCAGTGTAAAAAATTCGCTTTGTTTGGGGATAATTCTGTTCCCATTTTCTGGAAACAGAAAATATTTTATTTTAAACTACATAAAAATAACAAATAAAAATATACGAAAAGAACATGTATATTAAGATTTTAGAACGTAAATAATATATTTGTTTAACAGGTCATTCACAAAAATCAGGTTTTGCTTTTTAAGGAGGGAGAGGAAATTTCGAGATGAAATAAATAAAAATTGGAATAAAAAAATTGTATGACGATCAGTTTAAATACACACAATGTAATCTCTGAATAATGGTTTCCTGTCAAAGCGGCCATAAAAAAATGACCGCTGTTTAGAGGAAAGTGTTTTTCAGAGGTTCCATTTTTAAGAAATGAAAATTAAATAGATTTAAATAGAAATGCCCTTACCGTATTTACTCGTGTATAGGGCGCACACGTGTATTAGGCGCACCCCTACTTTACAGGTAAAAATGGCGATTTCTTAAAATCTTGTATATAAGGCGCACCATGAATTTGCTACGCTAATGAAGAATTACCAAATGAATTTTAATAAAAAAAAAGTCGAAACAAACAATACACGAGACCAGAAAACAAGACGAAAATACTATTTTTAGACTTCGGGTTGTAAGAGAATGACGGGAAATAGGAATGAGTGACGGTAAAGAGATTTGATAATTAGCATTTAGATAACGTCATTAGCTCTGTTCTATAAAAAACTGCAAGGAATGAAATAAATATGCAGTAATACTTCAATTAAGTAACATTTTCCGAAATTTGATATCGTCTTTGAATAATTTCTTGTTTTATATGTATATCCTTTGACTGCATCCAACAGTAAAAAATTATTCCGTGTATAATGCGCACCTAGGAGTTTTAACCTAATTTTTTGGAAAAAAAGTGCACCTTATACACGAGTAAATCGAGATATTTTAATTATTCCCCATTGTTTCAATGTGTTAAAAAATCAGTTGCTTTTTTGATGCAAATATATTTCCCTGAAGAAATAACAATATGAGTTGTTTTGCTTCACAACTCATCATTATTATGATTTAATGCAAAATTTTGGATTTCACAAAGGTCCGTCAAAACTTCGGCATGTGTGTTAATACTAGAAATTTTGCGTGCTTCCAAAATCTCTTTCATTTCCCCTTCCACATCATATTTCTCTTTTTATTCCTCCTATGTTCCACCCCTTATTGCATGAAATCAAATATAATTTATACAATATAAATAATAAAATAAATCAAATATAAGCACAAAAGATTTCAGGCATTCTACTATACCCGAAGTACTATATACTATTACACCAAGATCTGAATATTTTTAATTTCCTTACAGTATAAAAGCTCCTCATTTGCAACGCTTGAAGTAGAATTTATAACTTGTTGTAACTTTACAGATTTAATTAATATAATGAAATACAGTGTCAATTCTTTGTCTAGCCTTGCTAGTCATTATATTAGTTATTTATTAGTTTAAAATTCACCACGATTTTCACTCGCAATCAAACAATGAATTTTAATATGATAATAACGCACGAAGTATCAGGAACATGTAAGAAATATAATCTCAAATTATAAAAAGAAGCCAAAATAAAACAGGCTCCAGAAATGTTTAACAAAAAAAATTCAATATGTAACACTTGCAGTTTGGAAGTTTCCAGAAAACTGGAATTTCCAAAGACGGTTAATGTTTACAGAATGCATATCTTCATTAATCCAAAATGGAAATGCTTTTTCGACCTCCCTTCCCCTCAAATGAAAATTTCACGGCAATTTCTATAATTATAAACGGAAATTCTATAGACCACACATAAAAAATAGAGAAAAGGCTGGATAAAAAAAATCACATTGTTCGTTTAACAGAATATTTGTTTGTTGGTTTTCCTGTTACAGTCAGTGTAATGAAAACCTTTCTGCGCACTTTGCGCTTCTTGGGTCTTGGGAATTTACAACATCTTGAGGCAGAAGTAATTATTAAAAGAATTAAGAGATCGGTTAAGATATAAAGTTCATACTCTCTTTCAAACATAAAATTCATGCACCTTACCCACATTTCAAGCACCTTTCCAGAAATTTTACAAATGAAAATTTTAATGTTACAAAACAATATATTGCAAATGTATCAAAAGAAAGAAAAAACATTTTTCATTTTCACATGTTTTCAAGGAATGCCAAACATAACATACAGTAGCAAAATCAAAATTTTTAAGTTTTTATGAGATAATCTCCAAAAATTTTTTTTTAAATTATTTGTGCTAACACTAGCACAAATTTTATAGTTCTTCATGGAAGGCTGTATCAATGAAGCAACTGATGTGGAAAAATTCAACTTGAAAATAAATTTATAATTAAAAAAAAAACACTAACAACACACATGTGCAATTGTTAAGATTCAGATTTTTTTTTTCAACAAAAGAGATAAATGACTATAAATCTTCAATGATTTCAATGGCTTCTTTTTTTGCTTTTGAAATGTTATTGAAAGAGGCCCATATTACAGAAACAGAATGCTCTCAATAGAAAAAAAGTGTGAAAATCAAATCATACGTTAAAGAGTTTTGCGTGAACCGTGTACTTGTTTTTGGTGGCCTTTTCATAAAAGAAATGCAGCATTGACTCCTTTGAATCTGCAACTCTCTAAAATCCACACATAATTTTCAAATGTAAACAATGAAACATTCAATTCAGATATAGGGACAAAATTTGATTATTTTTTGTTTTATATTAATTCCATGTATAATTTAATTTGTGATTTTCATTAATATAACTGAGTTCATGCTTTTTCATGAAAGATTAATATATTTCTGAAAAAAATCAAGATACTGCTTCATTCAAACATTCATTATAGTTTTGATTGCATTATTAATTTCATTCAAAATTAATGCATAATTTATTAAAAACCGACCTCTAGTAGCAAAACTTTTACCCTTTTTTTGGCTTAAAGAAATTTCTATCCCTTTCTTATAACTTTTACAAAATTTCACAACTTTATGAAAAAAAAATTCTGTCTGCAGACAAATTTAAAATAGGGTAGTTTCATTATGGTCACTTTTTTTTTTGTTGGTTATATTTTGTGTTCAGGTATGCAACTGCTTACACACCTACATAAAAATGATTCTGCAATGATCACAAATTAATTAAAAGGGGATCAATAGTTTCATTGCTTTTCTCAAATAAACATTTTAACTTTCTTCTATCTTTACAAAAGGAAAATATTCGATTTGTGAAAATTTTTGAATTCTGGTTTTTGATGAATTCACACGTTTTCAGAGTCAGTGAATCGGAAAAACATGTTTCTACAAAATGTCTGTAACTGAACTGTACTGTAGTACCAAATTTTCTTATTTTTTATCTAGAAATATAATATTTTTATAAAATTTCTTTTTTGTTTTTTAAAGAAGTTTCTATTTTGTATTTTAATAAAATCTTCTTTTAATATTTTATTAATTAAGATTTGTTTTTGCATCTATCTCATTGCTCATTTAACAAACAATATTGGACAAAAATTGATTACATCATTTGCCGTTACCCCAGAATGTGTTTCATTGTACCCAGCATGCAGAATACAATGAAACACAGTAAGACATTTATTTTTTGTGATTTTTCAAACATAAAGTTATTGTTTAGAACCTCATTAAATTTGTTTCGATCAGGAAAATACATGATTAAAAGTATGCATTATATTTTTCTACATGCAAAATTGTAGATGAAAAAAAAAATGCTTAAATTTTGTTTCAGTGTACCCCATATTCCCATGTAGCCAAGAGTAGATTATATTGATGCTTCTAATATGCACACACTATTAAAAAAGTTTAAATGCAATTTTAACAATTCTGGATTCATTTAAATTAATTTAAAGGATGTTTTTTAGTATCAACTCCAGACAACATCAGGAGTCAAAAAGTTAGGGCAAAACTCCTAGTTGCGCCTTATACATGGAATATTTTTTTACTGTTGGATGAGATTGAATGATATACATATGAAACAAGAAATTATTCAAAGAAGATATTAAAATTTGGAAAATGTTACTTAATTGAAGTATTACTGCATATTTATTTCACTCCTTGCAGTTTATTATACAACAGAGCTAGTAACATTATCTAAACACTAATTATCAATTCTTTTTACCATCACTCATTCCTATTTCCCATCATTATCTTACAACCCGAAGTTTAAAAATGCATTTTTGTCTTGTTTTCTGGTCTGGTGTAATGTTTGTTTCAACTTTTTTTTTACACAAATTCATTTGGTCATTCTTCATCAGCGTATCCAATTTATTGTGTGTATTATACACGAGATTTTAAGAAATCGCCATTTTTACTAATAAAGTACGGGTGACCTTATACACACGTGCAACCTTTACTTGAGTAAATAAGGTAATGAGATATAAAGCAGAAATAATTACAGGTAATTTAAAAATTAATAACATGCAATAAATTATATATTTAATAAAATTTTACTAAATAATTATTGCATGTTAATAAGTTATATTCACAGCATTGGTTGATGGAAAAAAAAGTGTTATTTTTCCATTATAGAGGCTTTCACATTTTGTTTTACAGCTATTCGGCACAATTTGAGCTTTAGAAAATGAGATTTATTGCAAAATGATACAAACTGCTATGAAAACAAACCAAATGAATGCTTATATTTACATATATATCTATATTAATATAAATATAATTCTGCATTTACACACATTTATACATACATATACGTATATGCATTACAATTCTTTTTTATATACAACTTACTTATGTTTGCACAATAAAATAAATAAATGGCCTTTTCATATTAAATAAACTATACAAATGTCGAAAAACCTGCTTGTGTACATGAAACAGAAAATAGGTTGCCAGAAAATATTTTGCAATACTTATAGTTTTCAAAGTGTATTTTACTTGTAGTGTATATTAGCTTATACACTTTAAGTATCTAATCTTATCCTATAATTTACTAAGAGGGTATTTTACTTTTTTTATATAATGAAATAATTTGTTTAAAATATCATGTAAATTTAATTTTTTAACCATTTCTATTCTAAAATAATAAAGTTCGCATGATGATTATTGTACGGCTAAACTATTTGCTTTACCAGTGTGAGTTCTTACTAAATGAGTTCTGACACATAAAATTCTGTGTCGTTATCAATCCACAAATTACAGAATTTTCAGTGGAAGAATAAGAAAAGAAACATATCTTACCACAAATTTATTTTAGTGGAGAAAATGAGTCAGTATATTGATTTAAAAATATCGCTACTGTTACAATCAAAATTTGCCATTTTTTCCATTTTATTACAGACGCCAGAACAATGAATGAATCAAGAAAAAGAATTCATTCATAAATAATAAATCACTCAATAAATGGAACACTCCTACAGACGATGTTTTGAAATAAAATATCAATCGCCTTTGAATTAACAAAACAAAATATTTATCTATAAAAAAAAAGGAAGAATTTTTAAAATTCGTTAATCTAGCACTTAAACATGCTTTCAGGAAATTTACCTTAGATTTTTTAGCAAAGCTTGTAGTAAATATGGTAATAAATATTACAAACAGCGATAAAAAAAAAATCTGGACAAATTTCCATTGCAGTTATTTATTTGATAAATAATATTAAGAATAAATACAAGACTAATATATATAAATACAAGAATCACTTTCTATGAACCATGAAGCAATTCATGATTCATTCTTTTTATTGGCGTCTTGTTTCTTCTGTTGCTTCTAATATGAAGTAACTTTTAAAACATATAGATTTATTGTATCCAACCTCTTGTTTGTGCTTAGGTAGTGAAGTTTTTTTCTTTATTCTTAAACTAAAAACTCTACAATTTGTTATTTGATAATGACTGCACAAAATTTCATCTGTTGCAACTTTCATTTTGCTGATTTATCATTGAGTCGTTTAAACTTTATTAAAATGTTTGGTAAAACTTGGTTATCCCGTCGGACCAATTTCGCCAAATTATAATTTTCGTCAAACTGTTCGCTAAATTATACAAATAAACGTAATTTTTATACTAAATAATGAAAGAGCAAAAAAATTAGTGAAACATTATGAAAATACCAATCATCGCAAAACAATCTTTTGATGACTTAAAAAAAACGCGTAACGTGTAAAATATCATGTTAATGTGACATTTATGATTATCCAGTATGATAGACTCCCACAAATCCGCACAGCTTGGGAACAGAGGTTGTACGAATTTTTGAATTTTGTGGATTTCTGGACATTGCTTTGTTTACATTTTTTACACAGTAATTTGAATGCAACTGAAACTATAACGAATGCTTACAATATAATAAAATATTAAAATAAGTAATAAACTAAAATAGTAAAAATTTAGATAATTTTTAAGATGATTAAAATATTAAAAGAAAATATTATGTTAATAATGAATAATGTATGATTAAAAATTCATTATAAAGAAGAAATGTATATTTCTGAAACTATTCAATGAAACTTGCCTCATAAAAAAATATTGTTAATTCGCATCAAAATCATAAAATAATGAAGATTTATGTCAGGATTAGTCATATTCGGCCCTTTTGCCGATACTCGGTTGGCCAAATAATTAAGGCTTCTTGGCCGAGTGCTTTGGCCAAATATCTGCAGCCGAATATTTTCAGATATCTATCCAAATATTACTAAAATCTCGCCGACTATTGAAAGATGCATGTCAAATGGGTACTACTCTGTTATCCCGTTGACCGAAATGCTATCGCCAAATTCTAAGATTAAATGCCAATAATGGGTGATCGTGAATGTCAATTCAATGACATTAAATATGATACACATGTTTAAAACATCAGTGATTTTTATTTCGACTTTGTATTTTTATTAATGTTCTACTAATTATTTGATTTTTTATTATTTAAAATAAAAATATGTCTATGTATAATTTGGTTATTAGTTTAGCGATTTGTATAATTTGTCAAAATTGGTCGACGGGATAACAGAGTAGTACCGCCAAATGTACTAGGATTTTTATTAAAAAAAATTTTTGCAATTTTTTTCGTTAAACTACTTTTTGGCACATTTATGAAACCATGTTCATTCTTACTTACACAAAATGTATATTTATTCAAATACTAAAAAATATACAGCCTTTCTGTATTGCCTATGAAAAATTTTTAGAAAATTTTAGAAATTAGTAATTTTTTAGAAAATGGTGTCCAAATTGGAGAGTCATTCTAAGATTAAAAATAATTGTTATAGAAAAAAGAAAAACACTGCTTCATTCTAAAGGATAACATTACAAAGCATACATTAATGTCTGCAAATTTCATGCACATATAAAACGCCGTTATGAAAGTCATGTCTTACAGTCTATCTGTACTAATGTTATAAAGAAGTAACATTTGTGTGTATATTTGTAGGGGATAATCTCTGCAACACAGGCTATATTTTATGACAGTGTATTTATTTACATCCCCAAATGGGGGTGCAGGAGATAAAAACATTCCAAAAATGTAATTTTTGTGTTACTAAAGGGCCTAGAAATTCGAAATGCTAGTTATTTATAAAATATAAATACTCTTTAAGAATACTTTATAAAAAGTTTGAAACTTAAAAAGATGAAAATATACGAAAAGCATTTTAAGATCTCTCAAAATTACATTCTCTATGCAATATCTGGAAATATGAAATCGATTTCAAAATTAATGCTGACATTCCTTCAGTGTTAATTTCAGAGGTGGTCTAGTAGAACATTTTCCCATGAAGCAATGAAATGATCTCTCCTTTCCCTGGAAAATTCGAGATTTTGTATTTTTAATGACCAAAAAATACAATTTCCCCTCGGAACTCTTATAAGTCTCCCGTGGAATCACATAAATCCCTCCCTGAGGAAAGAGTATGACTTTAATGCTGCATTACTTACTCCAGCATAGGCTTTGTTTTATGTACAGTTTGTCACTAGCACAAGCAGATTGCAAAAGAGAAAAACGTTCTAAAGTTGCAAGCACTATGGTACTGAAGGAATTTACAAAGTTGAAATTTGGCATGGTAGTTATTTACGAGATGTGAATGCTTGCTAAGAACAGTTTCTAAGAAATTCAAAATGTATAAGTGTGAAATGAGTAGAAAACGCTCTGAAAACATTCTAATTTTGATTACTATGAAATTGTTTGGTATATAAACTTGAAATATAGCATGGTATTTATTTATAACATGCAAATGCTCTGAAAGAATTGTTGAAAAAGAATCAAAATTTAAGCGCTGAAATAAGTGAAAACTGCTGTATAAAGTTTTATAACTATATTTAAGGGTAGTAAAGGTAATGGGTTCCTACTTTGGATACAGTGTTTATGAATTACTTTCCTGTAGATAAATTTATGTTATTATAATTTAGATACAGTAAAAATTGTTTTATTAGCAGTATCAGGGTGTTGGAAATTTTACAAGAACAAGAAATACATCAAGCTATTAAATATATAAACATACATTTGTTTACAATTCTTTTTTCCTCTTTAAAATTTTATATCTATCTATCTTTTTATATACATAATCAAAAGTTATTTTGTTTATTTGAAGAAGAAAAGTTAGTATTCGGCTTAAAATTTGGCTGAATATTCAGTATTTGGCTATTCAGTCAAATCACTGTTCATCCCATCCCTAGTGATTACCAGTGATATCATCCTTATCTTGAATATTTTCGGAAATAAAATTATTCTTCCTTCATGAAAAAACATTAATACATTAATATTAATAAAAATTACAAATTAAAATATGTATGGAATTATTATAAACCTAAAAAAGTGAAATTTTGTCCATATATCTGAATCGAATGCTACATTGTATCTGTAAATTATGTTCTTATTTTAGAGTGTTGCCGATTTGAGGGAGTCTACTGTATTGGTATTTAATCCTATAATTTGTCGATAGTGTTTTGGTTGATGCATTAACCAAGTAGTACCAAATGTTTTGTTTATTGCAGATAGTTCCACTTATTATTATTTCAATATAGCTAGTTTAATTTAATATTATTGAAATTTCAATTTAAATACAGCAAATTGGTTTGAAATTTTTTTTGTTTACTTTTAAAACATTGTGTTACACATAAACTGAATTTGATTGTTAGTCAATGTATTTTAATCCAAACAGAGTATTTTTTAAAACTTCCTGTGGGTATGCTGTTGTAAAAGTACAATATTCACTTTCTTTTTTATTTAAAACAAAATTCATGTCTGCTTTAATATGTTATAACAAAATAAATCTATGCATATTGTGAGATACTTTCATAAATTGTCAGCAGAGAAAACTGATATTTGTATGATATTTGTATGCTAAATTATTTGTAAAATTAAAACAAAACAGCTATATTGGAATGTGTTCCTCTTGTTGTACAATTTACAATGTGTGCCTGCTCATATGATGAAAATTTGTGCACCCAACAAAAGGTTAAATAACTGATCACATAATGAAGTGCCTTCATATTGTAATTTATACATCATGAAGAGATATCTTACACATCTGAAAACATCCACTCAGTAATTTTAATTCAACTGGCTGTTTTTTTTTAGAATTTTTTATTTAAATTTGAATATTTTTAAATAATTTCTTTGCATATGATAGCTAAGAATCATCTTTAATATGATAATTTTTTACTTTTTTGATATTCATTGCAGATTTTCTTAAAAAGGTATTTGCAATTCCAAAATAAGGTTCCAAAATTGAAAGTACTTTTTAAAAAAATATCTGCTACCAATATTGAAAAAGTACAAAATAGCCATATTAAAGATAGACCTCAGCTATCTTACCCCCCCCCCCCCACCAAAAAATAAATAAATAATAATACTTAAATTTAAATGAGAAATTCGAAAATAACTTGTCTACTGATTTCACATTAGGAAGCAAGTGTATTCAAGTGAGCGAATAGTTTTTTTTTCTTTTCTTTTAACTACAGTTGAATTCTAGAACAAATGATACACTGATTTTCCGGCTTATCTAATTGGACCTCAATATCATTTTGTGTGAAACAAAGTTTCATGTTAATAGTTATTTTTTCATTTTAGTAGCCGTGCCACCCATTGCATCAATTTCATCAGCAGACACTTTTTTTTTTGTACTACTTGGTTATCCCATCGATCAAATAAATCACTATCGCGAAATTAGAAGATTAAATGCCATTCAATGATATTAGACACGAAATAAATATTTAAAACGTCATCAAGTTATTCTTAGATTGACTTTTTAATTATATTTTTATTAATATTTTACTAATTTAATTGTTCTTTCGTTATTTAAATGTCAATTTCGTTATTTTTATGTCAATATGCAAAATTTGGCTTTTACTTTGGTGATTTGTATAATTTGACAAAATCAAGCGATGAAGTAACTAAGTAGTGTCTTTTTTTTTTTTTAATTCTTATCAATACACTTTAATAAAATCTAAAATTAAATAAAATGTTATTGCCGCTCCCAAAAAATAATATTAAGGGTGTACTTCGATTTAAACTACTAATTTTATTATTCAGTTTTAAATTCATTTTTGCTCTCAAATTCATCAGACTGCTCAATTCTCTTATTTAGAAACTAAACAATGTGCGTGCTTGTCAATTTTTTGAAAATTGTAGAAAATATTGCAGGCCTGGGAGCGAATCGCTAATCTCGCTTTTCTCGCTATTTTTTTGCATTTGTCTCTTTTAGTCTATATTTTTCAGATTTAGTCTCTTTTTTCACTTTTTTTTTAAATGTTCCTTACCCATCGATCGATCGCAGGTAAAAGATCGTAACTTTCTTCATTCGATAGCAGGAAAAACATCGCGAAATTCAACAATTTGTTGTGAGGAAATATCGGAAAACTTCTCAGTTTGTCGCAGGAAAATCTCGAAATTTGTTAACTCTTCGCGGATAAAAATCGCAAAATTTTTCAGTCGGAAAATCATGGATTATGTTAATCTGTCTTAGGATGAAACCATGAAATTCCGTGGAACTATAGTGAAACTTAGTCTCGGAAAAAAAGTATACCAAATTTCCCGGGAGCAGAATCGGCGCAAAGCTGCGACGCACGTTGCAGACTCTTGAGAAGGTCCACAGGCTATTTTTCAATTGTTAAAAATTTAGCAAAAATTAAAAAATTTCGGTCCTAAATCCAAAAATTCGGACATAAAAGTGTATCGCGAATTTCGACAAACAGTCTTCGAAAAGAAATCTATTTCGTCATAGATCGCAAAAAACATGCGAATTATTCAAAAGATCGCGAAAAAACAGCAAATTTCCTCAAAAAAAAATCATTCAAAACATCGTGAAAAAACCGGCAAGTTTCTTCAAAACATCGCAAAAAAAAACGGCGAATTTCTTCAAAAGATCACGAAAAAACGGCAGTTTTCGTCAAAAAATCACGAAAAAAATGGCAAATTTTCTCAATAAATTGCGAAAAACGGCAAATTTTGTTTAAAAAATCCCGAAAAAAATGCCAAATTTCTTCAAAAGATCACGAAAAAAACGTCATGTTTATTCAAAGAATCACGAAAAAAAATAGCAAATTTCTTCAAAAGATCGTGAAAAAAGACAAATTTCTTCAAAAGAAAGTGAAAAAACGGCAGTTTCATAAAATGATCACGAAACAACAGCGAATTTCTCCGAAAAATCGCGAAAAAACGGCAAATTTCATCAAAAAATCACGGAAAAACGTAACATTTCTTCCTAAAGTTAGCAAAAAAGGCAAACGTCTTCAAACGAAAAAACGGCAGTTTTCGTTAAAAAAAATCACAAAAAAACTGCAAATTTCTTCAAGATATCGCGAAAAAACGGTAAACAGTAAATGATAATTTTCTGGGCCATTGTTTTAGAAATTTGCGATTTTCTGCGTTTATATGACAAAATTCGTCATATTTTCCACGATCATTTGCTGAAATTCGTGATTTTTCGGCGATCGATTGGCGAAATTCAAAATTCTGTCGCGTTTATTTGCCGAAATTCATCTTTTCCATGATCACAGAAAAAAATCACGAATTTTGACAGTCGATCATTTTTCAAAATTCGTGATTTTTTTTTTTCTTTGCAATTGTGATTTTTTTTCCATGCGATTTTGCAAATGATCGCAGGAAAAAAAATCGGGAATTTTGTTAAATAAACACAGAAAAATAGTAAATTTCTGCAAAAATGGCAAAAAAATTGCAAATTTTGACAAATGAAAGCAAAAACAGAAATTTTACTGAAAAAAAATTGCAAATGTCAGCGAACACTCATGGAAGAAAAATCGTGTACTTCCGTAAGCAATAGTGTGGAAAAATCACAGTTTTCACATTAATTTGCAGCAATTGGTAGCGGGGGGGGGGGGATCATTAATTTTGTCAAATAATCTTGGAAGGAAATGTAGTATGCCAGTTAAATGTGCCGTAAAATATCCAAAAATGTTTGTGTGAAATATTACTTGGCACCAGTACAACCCCTGATTTTACTTTTTTCACCAACACCATTTGATAAATTTCGCCATTCTTTTCCTGAAATAATTTGACAAACTTCACTGTTTTATGCTAACTGATTTTCGCACATTTTAATGTAACCCATTGACAGGCATCCTTGATTTTTTTAATGGCTTTATTCGACGAAATTCGTTATTTTTCTGGCGACTAGTTGATAAATTTCACTATTTATTTCCGTGACCTTCGACAAAATTAGCAATTATTTGTATGATCGCTCTTGGAATTTTGCAATCATTTAATGAATTTTGCGATTCATCCCTCTCTTCGAGACCCATTTGATGAATTTTACGATGATTAACACAAGATCCATTTGACTAATATCGTGATTTTTTTTCAAGGCCATCTGATAATTTTCGTGATTTTTTTTTATCCTAAGAACATTTGACTAATTTCGAGAATTTTTTTTCCCGAGATCATACGACAAATTTTATGATTTGTTTTTTGAGACAATTTGATGAATTTCACTATATTTACTGGAATTTCATGATTTTGTCCCCGTTGTCATTTGGTGAATTTCTGATTTTCTTTCATGATGAATTGTTGCGATTTGAGATATTTTTCTGCAACCAATCAACAATATTTGCAATTATTTCAAAACCGACTGAAATGCATTGAAAATGTATTCCGGATATTGTGTTAAATCTTATAGTGCTTGTCTGTATACCAAAAACATTTAAGTGAAGAGAAAAAAATGTTTTTTATTTGGTCTCCTTTTAGTCTCTTTTTTTAAATTTTAGTCTCTTTTTCTTGCGATTTAGTCTCTTTTCTCTCTTTTTTAAGAGTGACTCAGCGGTCCTAGGCCTGATATTGCAAAAAAAAAGTATCAAAAATGGCGTTTTGAGCCAAATTTTCAAAAGCAGGAGGTCTGGGAATGAAAAAAAGGTTCACACTGAGAAAATAATTGCTTATTAATCAAATTTTAATAATTTGAGCGAAAAATGAAATCACGTGGCATCTTATACATTTCTTCGAAAATCCTCTCAGCAAGTCTCATGTTTTAACTTTTAAAAACGAGTCTGATAATGTAGCAGAAAATTTCAAGCTTTTGAGGGTAGATTTTTTTTTAATACACCCTTAACTTATTGCTACTAGCAGTTATTTTTTTAATAATCACTATTTTCATCTATTTGATTCTTTATTTGGAAATTTATCAGATGTAACCCAATCCGAAAAAGGCCGACCCAGTGGCGTGGATGGTAGCGGAGGCTGCTCCCACACCGCTGGTCCCTGGTTCAAGTCCAGCTAGCGGCATGGGTGTCTGTGTTGTCCCTGTGAAAATGTATGTACTGGATATTCTGTAATAAAGTGTTCTATATGGTTTCTTGTGATCATTGGAGGTTATGCCGGCGAATAGCTGTAGCGCCTACCTCAAAGCAAATAAATACTAAATACAAAATCCGAAAATGAATATATATATATATTATATATATATATATATATATATATATATATATATACAGGGTGTCCCTAAACAAATGGTATATACGCTAGGGGGTGATAGAACACATCAAGACTAGTAATAGTAAATAGGAAACCAAGGGTCCCAAACGTTATCGAAAGGAGATAGCCGCCATTAAAGTTTGGGGTCCAAAATTTCAAATACACATAAAAAATGGAAAAACTGGTCGATTGATTTGCGGTTTTCATTGAAATTATTCTTTATGTTGGAATTTTATTGAAAATAAATTTAAAAAAATGCCGATAGAGGGCGCTTTAGACTTTGGATTAACGAAATAATCCATCCTAATACTATTTTTTGCCGTTATTTTTTGCATCTCATTAAATGGTTTCGTAGGCTTAGATTTAAACTTAAATTTAGAGCTAAAAATCTGAATAGTTGGGAGCGGTTAAGTAGCACAAACTGAGCTGTGTTCAAAAGGTATAAATTTCAAACAAAACGGAAAACTATAAAAAAAACCCGGAAAAATTAGTCGATTCGTTTGCGGTTTTTGCTAAAACTACTCTTTAAATCAGTGTTTTCTTGAAAATAAATTTTAAAGATAAATTTCACAAAATGCCGATAGAAAGCGCCTCAGACATTGGAGTAGCGTACAACTATTTTTAACCGTTATTTTTTTAAATCTCATTAAATGCTTTTAAATGCTTAGATTTAAATTTTGAGATCAAATTCTGAGTCGTTGCGAGTGTTTAAGTAGCGCAAAAGTGAACTGTGTTCGAGGGGGGGATTTAAATTTTAACTGCTGAACACACTTCAGTTTGCGCTTCTTAACCCCTCCCAACGATTCAGAATTTGAGTTCAAACTTTAAGTTTAAATCTAAGATTTCGAAAACATTTAACAAGTTTTGGAAAGCATTTAATTAGATACAAAAAATAACGGTTAATTCGTTAATTCAAAGTCTAAAGCGCCCTCTATCGGCATTTTTTAAAATTTATCTTTATAATTCATTTTCAATAAAATACCGACATAAATAATAGTTTTAGTGAAAACCGCAAATCAATCAACCAATTTTTCCGTTTTTTATAATAATTTGAAATTTAAACCCTCTGAACACAGTTAAGTTTGTGCTACTTAACCGCTTCCAACTATTCAGATTTTGAGCTCAAAATTTAAGTTTAAGTCTAAGCTTACAAAACCATTTAATGAGATGCAAAAAATCACTGCAAAAAATAGTTTTTCATTATTTCAAGGTCTAAAGCGCCCTCTATCGGCATTTTTCGAAATTTATCTTTATAATTTATTTTCAAGAAAATACCAACATAAAGAATAATTTTAGTGAAAACCGCAAATCAATCGACCAATTTTTCCGTTTTTTATGTGTATTTGAAATTTTGGACCCCAAACTTTAAAGGCGGCTATCTCCTTTGGAAAACGTTTGGGACCCTTGGTTTCCTATTTACTATTACTCGTCTTGATGTGTTCTATCATCCCCCCTAGCGTATATACCATTTGTTTAAGGACACCCTGTATATATATATATATATATATGTCATATAATTAGGAACTACAAATTAGAAAAATATTCTAAATAAGATTGGAAATGAATTAAAAGAATAAATTTTGTCAATTTTCAAAGTATTACACTTTAACTTTTGTATGACCTCTCATTTTCAAATTTTCTAATTAGTTGATTTTTCTTTCTGATGAAAGATCGTTACAAAAAAAAACTGCTTGTCCATATCTTTAGAGCTAAATGGAATATGCTTACTAATTTACAATGGACTATTGTATATAGGAACATACCAAAGCCATCTAAGAATATGCCAAAGTCATCAAAGTAACTTAGTTGATAGAAACAATTTAAACCACAGGTTCTGGGTTCTATTCCTGGCCTGAGCACTTTTTCATACAGTTGTAAAAATTTAGAATCTTACAATATCTTTATGAATCAGTATTGATGACTTAATAAAGTTGAATAATGTGAAGGGGGCTGATTTTTAAAGAAATAGTTTTAACGTAGGCTTACTTTACATACCTTCTGTCCTTATAATTCAATATTCTGTACTTTGGTTAATATTAAATAAGTACATGAGAATGAAATTTTTTCAATTCCTTCTTAATTTTACAAAATGTCAAAAAAAGTAGAGTCAATTAAAAAATGACACTTCTGTTTTAAGATGTGCGATTCTTGTTTTGTTTCCCTTATCTATTTTACAATAAACATTTAAATCAAGGATTCTTAGTCTTTTCTTTCCGCAGATCTCTTTGTCAATATAAACAAGGCCACAGACAATCTAACATCAAGATATAATTACATTTCATTTATAAAATAAATAATGGGATAATATAATTATGCACATTAAATGTTACTTATTAACCCATTAAGGGGAAGGATTTATAAATTCTTCCTGTTCACAAATTTCCATATTTACCATATGGTACAATTTAAATTAGTGATAACTCATTACATTATATAATTATCAAAATATGATTTTCATCATCTGAAATTAAACATCTGGTGTTGACATAGTAGAGTTTTTTCTTTTTAATAACAATTTTAATTTTTCTTAAGAAAGGTGTTATAGTAAAAATAAAATACATTGACATGTTTCGGAATCGTCAAATAAGTTCCATAGTCATAATATAAATAAAACAAAACTTCAAAATATTTCTCGGACAATACAAATGACACGCGACAATGAGATATAAATAACAAAAAAACCAAAAAAAAACACGCGCTCTATTGCAAAAAATTAAATTAAAATATAGACCATGATCTAAAACTTAACTAAAAATAAAAATTTCAAACAATTTCATGGTCAATACAAATGACACGCGACAAAGAGATATAAAAAACACCAAAAAACACTCGCGCTATTGTAAAAAATTAAATTAAAATAAAAATAGACCATGATCAAAAGAAATTCCAACTTGGTTCATCCCATTCAAGCCCTCACGAGGAATTTATTCATTAATTTTAACCATCACTTAGGAATAATAAAAGAAACGGTATTATTGCAAACCAGATTATTACGCGTATAAATTTCAATGGACTCTCTTATAATAGATTTACGATTACAATTAGATATGAAACATAATTTACTTTGATTAAACAATATTTTTATCTCCTCATTTAAATATGTTCTTGATAAGGCAGTGTTAGTACGTCCAAATTTATTATCAGATTCGTGCTCCCCTTTTCTAATTCCAGGCATGACTGGGAGAAAATTTGACCCGCCCACCCACCCCCAACCTCCGACCGAGACATATGTGTTCGGGGTGAAGGCAGGGAAAGTCGATAGCTTCAGAGCCCCACCCGCCCACTAACCGTCTCTCAATATTTTTAATGTGTCTACTTTTTCTCTTAAATTTCTCCGGTTTCAATTTGTCTTTTTTTTTTCCTTTTCTATTAAGAGTGCAAGGCTATACGGGTCGTAAGTAAAGTAATTTAGTGCTATCCGTGGTCGCCTGCCGGCGACAGCGCTGTCGCGCAAGAGACTAGGTCTGTTTGGGTCGTAGGTAGGGGTCGTCGACGAAAATTGGTCGCTCACCGCGACGGTTGGCCCGCCCACCCACCCCCAACATCCGACCGAGACATATGTGTTCGGGATGAAGGCAGGGAAAGTCGATAGCTTCAGAGCCCCACCCGCCCACTAACCGTCTCTCAATATTTTTAATTTGTCTACTTTTTCTGTTAAATTTCTCCGGTTTCAATTTGTCTTTTTTTTTTCCTTTTCTATTAAGAGTGCAAGGCTATACGGGTCGTAAGTAAAGTAATTTAGCGCTATCCGTGGTCGCCTGCCGGCGACAGCGCTGTCGCGCAAGAGACTAGGTCTGTTTGGGTCGTCATGATGGGGTAGGGGTCGTCAAAAATGACACTTCTGTTTTTTAAGATGTGCGATTCATATTCTTAAAAAAAAAAAGACTTTGTGTATAATGCATTTTGTAAAAGAAATTTTCTAAATATTGTTTTGTTTCCCTTATCTATTTTACAATAAACATTGTAAATCAAGGATTCTTAGTCTTTTCTTTCCACAAATCTCTTTGTCAATATGAACAAGGCCACAGACAATCTAACATCAAGATATAATTACATTTCATTTATAAAATAAATAATGGGATTATATAATTATGCACATTAAGTGTTACTTGTTAACCTATTAAGGGGAAGGATTTATAAATTCTTCCTGATCACAAGTTTCCATGTTACCATATGGTAAAATTTAAACTAGTGATAACTCATTACATTATATAATTATCAAAATATGTTTTTCATCATCTGAAATTAAACATCTGGTGTTAACATAGTAGAGTTTTTTTTTTTCGTTATCTTCTTTTATTTGTGCTATTTTTAAATCATTTCAAAAAGCTCCTTAATTTAAAATTATTGTTTTTTTTTTTTTTTTTTTTTTTTTTTAAATATTTTAAATTTATGGCTGCATCTGATGTTTCATCTAGTATTTTTATGATAAATTAATGTTTTTATCTTAGCAGCTGTTTTATTCGTGGTTTATTGCTAACTGTGAAAACACAAGCAGAATACTTGTTCTGAGACTACATGTATAGAGTAGGCCAGTTTTTGAAAGAAATTTCAGCGTTTTTCTTTTGAACAATAGTTAATTCTTTTAGTAACTAGTATATAAATATGTCTTACTTAAGAAATATCTTTAAAACTGGTTTATAAATTTATTAAAAATTTCATTTTGATAAACCAAATGATAAGGCATGATCACTGTATTAATGTACACAAATATAAGCTATTATATGACCAAAAGTCACCAGACGCTTGCAATATTAGTCTAGTTCTAGTATCCAAAGACGTGTGGCCAGTTTTTCTGGAATTTCAGAACTGTAAAGAATCTGAATAATTTCATATTTTTCATTGAAAATTTCATTATGGAGGCTATTGGTAGACCAACAAAAGATATATAAATATGTGTGTGTGTGTGTTCACTGTAAAGTAAAATTAGTCTTAACTGTAGTACCAGACTATACGGTTACAGGATAATACTTGTTTTAAGTTCTGTAATAGAGTGGGCTGAAAAACATTTTTGTGTCTTTTAATTGGCTATAAGTAGCTAAGTAGGAAAGCAAAGACAAAAATAAATAAGTTTTTGTATTGGGCTATAAGTTGGAAAAATTGCTCTAACTGTATCATTTTTCTAACTAATGAAAATAAATCGAATAACATCTGCAATGAGTAGCTATATGTATTTTTTAGTATATTTATGATAAATAAATGAAAACAAAATGCATTTTAAAATTTATTAGTTGTGTAACATATTTAAATTTTAAAAAAAATTAAAGATAATTGATAAATATTTATTGAAACAAAAATCATTTTTCTGAATGTGTAAAATTTTAGTATGTAATGAAATATAATCTTTTACATGTTTTTACTTTCTTTTAGTAGTTTAAAATAAGTCATACATACCTGTATACTTGTATATTAAATAAAGTAAATACTTCATAAATGGACTTCATAAATAGTCAATGTTCTTGCCCCTAAACTAGCTGAAAATCAATGACCCAGTAATTGAGAGAATTTTCTGCTCACCCAGAAAATTTGCTTTTGAGTATCATAGTAGACAAAAGGGTTCATATAAGATAATTAGGTTTTTGAAGAATCATAAAAGCTAAAAATTTAATTTCAAAATGAGATTATTTAATTTCATCTTTATGTATTTGAGTATCATTATATTAAATGTATATCAAATTGTTTGAGTAAATGATGTGTTTGGATTTTTTTAATATATTTAATTAATTTATATGTATTAATTAATTACTTTTTATTTTCAGGATATTGGACCTTTGATATTGCTAATGGTAATCATTTTAAAGTCAAAATCAGGTTATGTTCCTCTATGTGATGGCTAAATCACAATAAATATTAATTTTAGTGAATTCATCTTAGAGTGCAATATTGAAAAAAAGCAGTGTCTCGTCGCTCATCTTCCGATTATTTTAAGAACATAGTAATAATTTTTATTAATATACTACAATAAAGTCTAACCATTGACATTTCTAAAAAAATGAGTTTTATTAAGTACCATCCTTTGTACCCTTGCAGTAAAAATAATTAATGCAAACTAAATTGTGTGTGAATAACTCATCTGTACATATGTTTGGTCTACAAGTAATTTCATGCAATATGATATGTATACACTGCTACATTAATTTCCTCAATGATGGCTAAACCAAAGATGCAATAGGATAGATTTGTTGATGGGATTCTTTGTTTGTAAATTTTCCCTTAATTTAAGAGCAATATTTATGTCTTAAAAGGAAGAACGTTAGTCTCATTGTTGGTGTGTTCTTTGTATTACTTGTGATTTTTGTTTTTGAAATTTCGTTCAAATACACTTTTTTCCCAACTATAGGTGCTGAAACTGTTTTAATGTATTGATAAGTATATTTTTTCATTGTTGATTTTATAGAAAATGAAAAATTTTATAATAGGTTCATGATGTCACAAAGAGAAAACAGTAGTCCCATCATTTGTGGTTGCTTTATATTTGTATTTTTTTTCTTTTTTTTATAATTTTATGCCTCCTATTTTCCATTTACAGGTGCTGAAACAATTCCCATGGATGATTAAGCATATTTTTGCACTGTTATTTTTCTTATAAACAATTAAATATTCTATGACAGAAAGATTTATGAAATTTAAATGAAATTTTCTTAAATATTCACAATCCATTATATACTTGGGATGATCCAATACATATTGATAAAATTAGTTCAGTTTACATTATTAATCTTTGAATATTAATTTAAATATTTGTAAATAATAATCATTTTGCTGTATAAATATTCTACTACTTGAAGAATTAGAACTTTGTCAAATCTCAATCCTAATAAAGTAAAATTTTATTGCGATTCATTAAAACTGTACTTTTTATCTTTTTTTAGATTTCAGAGCAGGTTAAATCTACATCTGTATTTATTGAAGGAGAATAAACTATTTCTGTTTAATGTAGATGGACGCACTCGCTCTTCATACTGGTATATGAAAGAAGTTGCTTTTGGGATCTGAAAATAATAAATTTACCTTGAAAAAATATCAATGGATACAGACGAACAACTTTTTACAAATAAAGAGCACTCCATTGCTCAAAGTGATGATATAAAGAACCTTTCAGTTTGTAAAAATAGAAAACTATCTGTTTGTGAAATATGTCCAGCAGGATTTTCTAAGAGTTCTAATCTAACAAGTCACCTCTTGACTCATACAAAAGAAAAACTTTTTATTTGTGAAGTATGTTCAAAAGAATTCTCCCTTAAAGATTCTTTTAAAAAGCATTACTTATATCATACAAAAGAGAAACCATTTATTTGTGAAGTATGTTCAAAAGGATTTTCTCTGAGTATCAATTTAAAACGTCATCTTTTGACTCATACAAAAGAAAAACCTTTTATTTGTGAAATATGTTCAAAGGGATTTTCTCTGAGTTGTAATCTAAAATGTCACATCTTGACTCATACAAAAGAAAAACCTTTTGTTTGTGAAATGTGTTCAAAAGAATTTTCTCGGGAAGATGGTTTAAAACAACATTATTTCTCTCATAGCAAAGAAAAACTATTTATTTGTGAAATATGTTCAAAAGGATTTTCTCATGATAGTAACTTAAGAAGTCATATGTTAACACATACAAACAAAAAACCTTTTATTTGTGAAATATGTTCTAAAGGGTATTTCCACAGACATAATCTGAAAAATCATCTCTTGACTCATGCAGAAAAAAAACCTTTTGAATGTGAAATATGTTTAAAAAGATTTTCTACAAAAAAATATTTAAAAAAACATTTTATCTCACATAATAATAAGAAAAAACCATTTGTTTGAAAAATATGTTCAAAAGCATTCTCTTAGAATAATTATTTAAGAAGTCACCTAAAGATTCATACAGGCAAAAAAATCTTTTGTTTGCGAAATATGTTCTAAAGTATTTTACCTCACTGGTAATTTTAAAAGTCACCACTTTATTCATACAAAAGAAAAACCTTTCATTTGTGAAATATTTTCAAAAGCTTTTTTCACCAAGGGTGTTTTTAAAAAAACATCACCTCTCTCATACAAAAGAAAGACTTTGTTTGTGAAATACGTTCAAAAAGATTTTCGAGATTAGTAATCTAAGAAAACAAACATTAATTCATACGTATGAGAGACATTTTGTTTGAAATAGGCTTAAAAATATTTATCTTAAACGTGCTTCAAAAACTTATAATTTCCTTTTAAAACCAAAACACTTTGTGTGTAAAATAAGTTCTAAAGGATTTATTCATTTAAAAAATCGTAATTTTTCTTAGGCAAAAGAATATTTTTTTTTTTCGAGATAGATTTCCAAATATTTACAAAGACCAGTAATCTAAGCCATCTTGTGATTTAGATAAAAGAAAATCAATTTGTGATATACTTGTTCTGTAAGGAATTTTCATGCAATAGATTATGTGAAAAAACATCTAAGCATCCATAGTAATGGGAGAAAAACCTTTTATCTATGAATTAAAGATTCAGGATGTAATTTTGAAGGTTTGTTATACTTAAAGTGTTATACTTATAGGACACTTAAATTGTTGCCATAATAAATTCATCTCACTTTTCTGTGTTTTGATCTACTTAATTCCGTTTTACTGTCTAATTTTATTTTCAGAAAATTTATTGATGCAGAAAAAAAGGCACACTTTAAAAACTGCTTAAAGATAAAAAGTTGCAGAAAACAAAATTTTAAGTAGTTAGCTAGTACACTGTTATCAGTATTCCAAGTTTATTTTTTGATAATTAGGCAAATTATTAATTAAAAACTTATTGAGTATGTATTCTTAATTGGCGAACATGCCCATGAATGTTCAGTTTGAGGTTTTCTAAAACTCACAAGTTTTCTAATCCAAAACAGGAAAAAACTGCAAAATTCAACCATCAGTAAAAAAAACTATCATTAAATTTATCAGACTGTTGCAGAATCATTTAGTCAAAATATTACAAAATTTGGCAGTTAATCATCGAAGCAAATTTGAGAAATTTTCCAGTTGTCTGCAGATAAAAATTTGAAATTAATCGGTTGCAGGGATAAAATTGTGAAATTAGTCAGTCGATAATAGGTAAAAATATCGAAATTCAATCATTTGTGAGGAAAGTATCAAAAAATTCTATAAATAAAAGGAGATTTTAAGCAAACCAGTTAAATGTATTTTTTTTCTGAAAAAGATGTGAGAGTGGGATATCTTTTAGCTAGTATTATGAGTGTACTACCCTTTAGTGAGCTATTTTTCAAAAATTCCCTCCTAGACTCAACACTATGAACAAATGTTATTTCTCTGGAATAGCTATCTCTAAAAATGAATGTCAAAGCTCAATTATAAAATTCTGCCAAATGTTTGAATTACTGTATCCATAATATGTATACATAGTACATAGGAGCAAAATTTATCTTTGTATATACATATATATTGTATTACTTTATATGTGAAAATTTCTGTAGCTGATCCTTGCACTTTTTTGCTATGCAATGTAAAGTGAAATTCGTTATGCAACAAAATCTATTCTGTCAGATATTTCTATTTATGTGTGTTGTTTGTATCATTATTATTATATTAAGTTTGTGTAAATGTATTTTTTTTCTATTATATGTTTGTACTTCATTTGTGGACAAAACCATAACTATTTGCTTTGCATAATCAAAATTTTGTGGCCCACTATCATAAAGAAGTTAAAAAAAATGTACATTTAAAAATTAAAAAAAAAATTGCAACAAAAAGTAAAAATTCTGTAACATAATTTGTGTTCAGTGACACCTTAAAAATATCGTCTCTGGCAAGTCAAATTTGCATAAAATGATTAAATTTCTTTTCCTTGATTGATCAAGCATATTTATGTTGGAAAACTTTCTGTAGAGCTTAATTGATATGTAATTAAATTTCTTGACTCTTGCTACTGTCCAACATTTCAGTTTTAATTTTTAAGTTGTATTAAATCTGCTTTGCTTTATCATAATATTTTCCATTAGCTATAAATCAGAAATTTATATCATACACTTAAATTGTTGAAATTTTCTTTGATCACATCACTATGTATTAATCTACATACTACTAATAACGTAAAAACTGTCATCTTATGAGGAAAAAGTTTACATCTTATGTAACACATACCCAAAATTGTATGTACACTTTCAACAGTTTTGAAAATGTGCAAAAATGTATGTGGCAACTCCTAAAATTTATTTGGTTTCAAATAACTGGTGCTCCTGTTAATTACACTATTTAAGGTAATTAGGTATCTATGATTATATGAGCAAAGTTTGAAATGCAGAAACACGCAGAAAATGTTGCTTTGTACTACATTATCATTTTAAATTAAAACAAAAGAAATATAACATTTTTAACAATACAGTAAAATTTGTAATGCATAGCCGATTGGGATTGGGAAAATTTTCCATCGCCGAACAACATAATATTATAGATGAAGAAAAAAAATACCCTTATATTTTTCTTGTTTATAATCTTTAATGACCTTTTTTAACGGAATAATTTAAAGAACTAGATTCATTATTAGAATTATTTTTAAACATCATGTAAATCATCATGTCATTATTGGAATTCTAATTAAATAATACCAATGAAAAACTGTTTCGATTTTGTTGTTTAATAGTGAACATTTACTTTAAAAATACAATTACATACCTCATTTTTTACATAGTAATTTAGTCAAAAAAGTAATTTATCTCTTTTTCTTTCTGTTTGCAAACCATTCTTTATTAGCTCATAGTATATCTGTTATTATCAATATGATTTCTTATTGCTTGGCGATAGTAATTTTGTTTTTGAAGTATTCAATTGCCATACAAAATCTGTGCGGGTAACAAAAATTTTGGTCCGTGTTTTAAGTATTTTTGGTTATTGAGCAAACTTGATAATGTTCCCTGTAAAAATATATCATATTTTTCATTATCATAAAATTTCAGCTTGCTGGAAAAAGAACCAAAATGTTCTGTTACCTGATTGTGATGTCCAATAGACATGAGTGTATCGTTTTGGAAATTCTTAGAATAAATCAAAAACATATCTTTTCCTAACCTTTAAGACACTATTTCTAATATGTGCAGTGGAGTAGGTTGGATGCGGATCTTTTGCATTTTGACCAATTTCTGCTAAAATAAAAAAAATATATAGATCTCTTTTCCCACCTAAATTTTTTGTATTTTGATTTGCCATTTAATTCTTTGAATTTTCTCTTCTATATGTCATAACCTCCTCTGTTTGAAAAAATAAACATGTGATACTTCTGAATCAAGAATAATATATAGTCAAGACTGTACAGCTTCATTAGAAAACATAATTCCTAGATTTTAGTCTCAAGTGTATGTAAAGACAGATTTGGCATATTCAATGCAAAAAGTTCACCCTTCCCTGTGCAAACAATCATTGTAACTGTACCCGCCTTCCAAATAAAGCATGTAGACTACGCCCAGAGTATAGGTTGGAGGAAAGAGAAAGTTATTTAGAAAATTTTCGAGATATCTGAATATCTTCGAATAGGTTTTAGCGACAGAAGTAGCAATCACTTAAAAAAATTTCAGGAAGAAAAGTGAAATAGTATGAGACTGTAATTAGGTTAATAATTAGCTAACATTTCTGTGTTGTTTTAACCTTTCGCCGGGCGTGCAAATTTTCATCATATGAGCGAGCGCGCGTTGTAAATTGTACAACAGGCAAAATAGATTCAATTATTGCTGCTTTATTTTAATTTTACAAATAATTTAACTTTCAAATACCATATAAGTTATCTCTGATCACAATTTGTGTAAGTATTCCGCAATACACTTATTTTGTTATAACATACTAAAGCAGGAGTTTAGATGTATAAAAAGCTACTTACTACTACAATCACAAAGAATAAAAACTATGAATGGATAACTAAACAAAAATTAAGTAATTTTAGATTTATAGAGTTTGTCCTATATTTAATCTATATCAGTCGCTTCACATATCAAGCTTAGCGCTTTCAAGATTAAGGCTTTTTAAGGCTGTTTGTAGGTAATCCTTTCGCATTTCATGCACTGTTAATAGATTGAAATGACAGGTGCAGCTAATTGCGCAATCTGAAACACAAATAACTTTCAGAAACTAAGTAAGGAGATCCGAAAAACGAATACAAATGGTTATTATCACCCTCTACAACTTCAATTTTGTTTTAGCGAAAAAAGAAAATGAATGTTGCACTTTTTACAACGGCGCGCTCAGCAGAATTCTAAACATGAAGTTTAATAGCGTTTCTATTTATTTTCTTTTCAGCATTTAACATTTCCGTATTTTATTCTCCGTGTTCCAGCATCAACTTAGCTGAGTTCGGTAGATGTTACATTAATGTTTTATACTAATGTGAATTAAACTGTAATGTTTTTCTATCAACCTGTTGCAATGTTACTGCAGGTATTTTGTTGTGATACATTACTAAGTCAAAATTATCTAGTTTATGTATACAGTTGTTGATTTCTTACGTATTAATAAACTTGTTATTCTATCTTGGCTTTTGTCTTTTTTTAATGCCCCACATCCTGTACGTTTATTATCTTTATCCGTTATCTCATTCCATTTCCTTTATGAATTATTTATACATCAATGTTTTATCTTAGAATTTTTAATAATATTTTAAACTTTAATCTTTCAAACAGACTGAAAAATTGTCCAAGCTGGGTCTCGAACCCGGGTCATCGGTATAGCGTATCCACGTTCTATCAACTGAACAAACTGGAACGATAGCCAGCCTGTCACTTTTCACTGTCACATGTTAACAAGTTTTTAACTACAATACAAGATAAAATATTTTTGTGTCAGCCACCAACTATTTAGAAAAAAGAAACCAAGAAACCAGAGAGAATTTAGCATGGATGAATTTGAATAAATTTTTATAATAACTTGATTTTTTTCTGTAGAAAATTTCTCACACCTTGCATTTACTAATATTTCAAATATTAATTGCTTAAAAGGGTTACTGACAGTAGAGTGAAAAAGTATCCAAGTCGAACCTGTTTCGACAAAGTTTCGAAAAAGTATCAAAAGTATCCAAAGTCGAACCTGTTTCATCAGTATAGTGCAACGTTCTGTCAATTGAGCCATTTGGAACGTTAACCAGCCTGGCACTTCTCACAATAATACAAACTATGGGTTTCGTGTTTGCTCCAGAGTTGCTGGCTCACGGAAAAATATTGCATCTTATGCTGATGTTGTAACCTTGTAAACATATTGCAGTGGGAAGAGCCAGGCTGAGTATTGTTCCAAATGGTTCAAATGACATAACTCTGGTGCGCTATTACCAAAGATCCGGGTTAGAATCCCGGCTTGGACACTTTTTCATTCTGTTAGTTGTACATCTTTAAGCAATTAAAACTTAAAATATTAGTAAATGTTCGATGTGAGAAATTTTCTACTGAAAATTCCCAAGAATTATAAAGGTTTAAAATTTTTGAAATCCAAATTGCACCCAATTGCTTTTCAGGGAGCTCTGCTACATATGCAGGCCTTGCTATCCCGACACCCGGTTTACACATCACTCCACTTATCATATCAGTTTTTCAAAGTCCCGATTTTCTGTGTATGATTTTAATGTAAATAAACTTCATATTTTATGTAGTTGAATTATTTCTATCTCCAGATATCCCGATGGTTTAAGATAATTGTCTATTTTTCATAATTCACCTTAAAAACACGGAAATTAAGCCGTAAGAAATTTCTCAACCAAACTTTTCTCAAAAGGGTCTAAAATATGCATTCATATAAAGAAACTTCATTTCAATATTTTTTATGAGTAAAAAACCCAGGCGCTATGAATGACAGAAACGGAGAAAGCGAGATTTCTTCCTGTGCGTTGTCTATCCTCCAATCCATGATTACTGACCCAGCGTGTTTCACACTGAGACTGCAATACATATTCATTTAGGAAATATTAAACAATTGATTTCCACACTTTATTCGTAATGTTTTAAACTGTTTACAGTAAAGTAGCAAGAAAGCCTAACACAGTTCATAACTGCGTCAGACATGCTGGTTTCGTCCACGTTCATCAGTTCTCGAAGTACAGTCAGCACCGGATATATGATCCCCCGCTTATAAGGTTACTTTAAGTAAGTCCGTATTGACAGAATAGGTATTGTGTGTTAAAATACACCTCCTATATGGTCAGTTTTTAATGCCTTCTATCGGATATATGTTCCTTTTTCTCAAACATTTTATTGGTAAATATCTTTCCACACTTCCTCATCTTGAAGTGTAAAGTGACAAATAAACGTATCATTCAATTGTCGGCTTCTTTGTATTAGTCACGCGGTACTTTTCATTGCTCATGAACTTTAGAAAGGAGCGGATACACATAGTGAAAGAGGGACGTTTTCCTTCAAGTCGGTACTTTTCCCAATAGCTGAATCTTCCGTGCTTGTGTTAAAACCCACAAATACGAACCTCCGTATGGTAAAGTTTGCATTTTTGTTGCTGTAGAATGGAGTGGTGACCTTTTCCTTTTTAAGCAGAGCGTTAGAGATCTCGATTATTTTGCATGACAGATGCGCGTACACCCTCGGCACTTTTCCCTGTCGGCAAGGGTGTGTGCGAAGAGAAAACTGCGCCCGGGACAAAGTTTCAATTTAGCACCCTCTTTACCCAATTTTTCATAGTAAGCCAAAAATGACGTTGGTAGTATGAATTTGGCGCCACTAAATTTCTGCGCTCGGGCCGACCACTCCCTTCGCCTTCTCTTTCTCACAGCGCTGCCTGTCGGTAAGTTTCCAAAGCTCTAGGAATTTTCCCCTCAATTGTTTATTGGTACCGATTTTGCTAAAACTTACAGTTACCTCTTGTGACCGAATAAGAATTCAGGCACGAGTAAAGTTGAATCCACCCTGAGAAAAATCATTTTATTTTTTGTGTTTTGTATTTCTCATTATTTGTCGTTGCATGTAAAATATTCGTTTACTTGTTAACTGTCATAAGTGAATAAAATATATCAGAAAACGAAAAATTTGACAATAGTGAAAAAAAGAAATTGATAGAAAACTTTGAAAACTGAATTTATGGAAGAAGCTTTGTGAAGAATTGTGCAATAGAAAAAAACGACACTGAATAACGTTTTAGGTTTCAAATCTTGATTATCAGAAAGATATAATCAATCAATTTTTTTTAACGTTTAGGAATTTTGAGAAAGATTTTAACACTTCGATAAAATATACCAGATCCAGAATGTCCAATATCATGGATTATCGTAAAAGAAAAGTCTTTAAATATTGCTGCTGAACTAGGAAAACCGAATTTTACTGCCATCAAAGTGAGGTTACAAAAATTTACCTACGGAACATTCTTATTTTTTACAGATGTTTAGTGAAGCTGCTGATGTTTACGATAATGTACCTTCTCCCCCCCCCCCTCTTCAAAAAAAATCAAAGGAAATGTGTATTAAGTGACGAAGTTTTTGATAGGTACAAACCTTGTAATGTTTTGATTTCGATGTATGTGGGCTGCTTTTTCATATTTTTCCAGATAAATCTGTTATTTATAAGGACAAAAAATGGAGTGTATAGTGGGAAAGTAAGAAAACAAAGATTGGCCGTTTTATAAGCAGATAATATGGGTGGTTAAGAGAAATTGGCTTTCTTATTTATCGACAAATTTCTCAAACCTCGTTTGAAAAATGTTAAATCTTTGTTTGCATCAAGCGATGAAAACCGACAGACTTGGATGAAAACAAGCATTTAGGAAAAAGAACGTTTCTCCAGAAATAAATTCAGCGTTCCTATAGAATTTGGAGAGACAAGAAAAAAGGAAAGTTGCTTTAATCGCAGACAACTGTAATGCCCATTGCATGATCCCAATTTAAATTCGATTGACCTTGTTTTCATGCGTCCAAAACGAACCCTTAGATCAAGCGATTATTCTAAACTTTAAGATAAAGTATTGAAAGTTATTTTCAAAATACTTCATTGGTGCCATTGTTAAGAAAAAAAGAAGCTTTGCGTAACTTGCCTTGCGTTAGGTAAAGTTGGAGTATGACATTAATGAAGACAATTGAAGATTGTTTTAGGCTCCTTGGTTTCCAAAATAGGAAGAACTATCGTTTGAAAACGACAACAATGATGATGATGTATTTTTATTTGAATCTGCACAAAACTTATGATATGATCAATATATGATCGATGCACGACAAACTGACATAAGCAGTTGTTAACAAAAAGATTATTACTAATTGGCTTTACCCGTGAGTGGTAACAGTTACCCCTTAGCTGTTGTGTACCCTCCAAAAAAGATTGCTTATTGGATGAAGGGGAAGCCATGTTAACATTTTCTTAATGCATATTGCTGTTTCTTTTCTAGATACTCGCAGCTGACGTGATGCGGGTAAAGGTCATGGTGAAGTTTTTATAAGATAAATCGTTTCTGATGTTTTAAACATAAACACCGATGGAAACGATGATAACGGCAGTGAAAGCGAAGCTGAAGCGATAACACGAGCAAAAGCTTTAAAGCCCTAAATATGCTCAGATATTTTTTACCGATTCCAAATACACAGAGGAGCATTTTAAAAATGCTCTGAATAAGAAAAAATAGTTTTAACAAGTAAAATAAAAATAAATTTGCAAAAAGATTGTTTTAACGAGTATGAGTATACTCGTCAATTCGAAAATTTAAATGAATAGCAATTTTTGGTTATAACTTTTATATTATAAATTATATCTTCATAGCTTATTTGTACATTATTTTACTAATTTAACTAACTTGTTGATAATGTTTTATCGCTTGAAGTAAAATTACTGTTTATATAGCACCTGCCTATAAGATTATACTTTTCAGGACCGCAGGGTTTATATGTAGCTGACAGTGACAGTATATATATTGTAAAATTTGAAAAGTAAAACTGTGTTAGCATTATAAATATTGTCAACAGCTCTAACATATTTAAATATTCTTATTTTGTAAATTATCACTCTAAACTCAGTCATATATTTTATGAGTAACTGCTCTAAAATATTTCATCAATCACTGCATTATGCTTTTGGAAAATTAGCAGAAAAATAAGTTTTTAAAAGGTATCAAAACCTTTTTATTAAAATTCAGCAAAATCAAAAGTTAAAATACATTTACAATTATAAAAATACTTTATCAATCTCTATAAATAAAAGGAATAAAGAGGATAATTAATTAATTGAGGCACAGATAGGCTCTCAAACAGTGAATGCATTGCATTTGAGTGTCATATTTTTTTTCTTTATATTTTACACAGCTTAGGTAAACGCAGAAGAAATATAAAACAGATAATGTATTTATCACAAAAAATCGTCTGCTAAGAAAATCTTTTTTCATTTTGAACTCTATAAATAAAAGGAATAAAGCAGAAGAAATATAAAACAGATAATGTATTTATCACAAAAAATCGTCTGCTAAGAAAATCTTTTTTCATTTTGAACTTCTATAAATAAAAGGACAGATAGGCTCTCAAACAGTGAATCGTCGAATATAATTGAAGAACAAATGGAAGAACAAATGGAAGAACAAATGGAAGAACAAATGGAAGAACAAATGGAAGAACAGATGGAAGAACAGAAAGAAGAACAGATGGAAGAACAAATGGAAGACCTC
The DNA here is from genome assembly GCA_964019185.1 of Maratus speculifer. NCBI lineage: Eukaryota > Metazoa > Arthropoda > Arachnida > Araneae > Salticidae > Maratus > Maratus speculifer. The sequence goes on along the minus strand of CAXHSM010000047.1, from coordinate 1,856,242 downwards.
TTCATTAACAATAAAAAAAGATATGCAAACGAAACCCCAGAACACCGAGAAGAAAGACTGGCGAAGAAAAGAGAGCAGAATAGAAAAAGAAGAGAAAATGAGACAGATTGAGAAATTGGTGGTGTCAGTGGGCGGTGGTGAGACAGTATGTATTATTCTATATAATGTTCTATATCCTTAATTATTTGGTAAGTAGTGGACAGACTGGAAAGCCAACCACATTAAAAAATGGGTGGGGCCTAATAGAGATCGCCTTCACGTGGTGGGTCCCGTCTTCGACTGAATGATCTCTCATTAATTATAATTTAAGAGTTTTCACTCCGATAACGGGCTATACCTAGTATAAATTAAATATCTTTTAATAATGAACCCACTTTTTAGAGATTATTTGACAAATTTTGGCATACTTTTTTAGTATGTGTTGAAAGTAATCACACTTACTCCCTGGTGTAAGTTAAAATGTTTGTATGTTACATGTAACCGTAACCTTATAATTATGTTTGTGTATCCTGTTTGGCAACGCTAAGTCAGTGTTGTGAAAATGTGAATGTCATGTTGCATTAACGCCATGTGCGTGATTTAGTTAATCTCAATCTTAATTAAACTACTTATGATTATTATCGGCCTCTGATTCAGTTATTATCTTTACAGCAGAGCGTGGTTCCGAAACTGAACACGCTAGACGTAAAAGTATTTTAAGATTGTGCGAAAGTGAACTGTTTTCTTACTTTGAACTGAATCACGCGGATGCGAAAGTCGAAATGGCGGCACGTGAAGAAAACATCAAGTATTCTGTTGAATCGTTTAGCGGTAAAAATTTTGTTTTGTGGAAGCGACGCGACGTGTTGAAGCCGTCTTTGCAGCTAAGGATCTCAATGAATATTTAAACGAGGAATGTGATCCAGATAAAGCAGTGGAAGTTAAGGAATCGAAGAAAGCATATGCTTTACTGCTAACCCTTTTAGATGACACAGTGCTAGCGACATTGGCTTCGGAAACAACTGCGTGTCAAATATGGACAAATCTGAAGAGTAAATATAAGAAAACCAGTGCAGTGAGCTAAATTTTAGTGCGAAAGAAACTGGCGACTTTGCAGAAACGTCGAGAATGCAGCAACACATTAATGATCTGCTGGCGATCGTCAATGAATTAAGACTTTCTGGCGCAGAAGTGAAAGATATGGACGTTGTTATCTATTTGTTGATGTCTTTACCTGCAGAATATGATGTAGTTAAAGCTACGATCGAAAATCAGCCAAATGAAACTTTAACGTTGGACTTTGTTATGCAGAGACTTTTGAATGCTGAAGCATTAAAGCTTGAAAGAAATTCCGAAAATGTTCGTGCTTCTGTTTCAAATGACAGCATAGCTTTCTTTACAAACAAACGTGACATCAAAAAATCCAAAGGCCACATTGCCAAGTTTTGTAAAAAGAAATCTGTTTGCTTCCAATGTGGACGCCCTGGACACATGAAAAGGGATTGTAGAGTTCGACCAAAGGCAGATTCCAGAGAAACAGCTGCAGTAAGATTCATGGCAGGTGAGCCTGTTGAAGGATTTCTGCTGGATTCTGGAGCATCCACACATGTGCAGCAAAGGTGAGTGGTTTGAAGAATTGAAACCTTTTTCTGGAACTGTTACTTGTGCCTCCAAAAATGATGTTTTGAAGATAGAAGGTATTGGCAACATACCTGGAACATTACATGGTAGGAAAATAATTCTAACAGATGTACTATTTGTTCCTGATTTAAATGGTGAATTGATATCAGTTAAAAATATACAAAAAGCAGGGTATAGTGTAACTTTTGAGAATGATCTAGCTGTTATTAAGAAAGATAATGTGAGATTTGAAATTGGTAGACTTAACAAGAAAGGACAGTACATAAGTGAATTTCAACCTGTTAAAGCCTCAACATATCTTGTGAATCATGATGCTGAACTGTGGCATAGGCGAATGGGACACTCATCCAACAAAGTGTTGAAAGCACTCTCATAGATGACCACTCAAGGTTTGTTGAAGTACATCTTCTAAAGCACAAAAGTGACATTGCTGAGGTTTTTAAACTGTTCATCAAGCAAAACTCAAATCTCTACTAAATTAGATGTGACAATGCCAAAGAGTATGTATCAGGTGAACTGGCCCGTTACTGCAAGAAAAATGGTGTCTTGATTGATCCAGCTCCGCCATATTCAGCTCCTTTAAATGGTGTTGCCGAAAGGGCAAATAGATATCTTTTAGAGAAGGCTCGTGCACTAATTTATGAATCAAAGTTACATAAAACTTGTTGGGGTATGCTGTGCAAACAGCTACATTTCTCAAGAACAGAATTCCAAATCAAACTGTTGGAGATGTGCCATTTAAACTCAAATATGATAAGCCACCTGATCTAAGCATCATCGGAGTGTTTGGTTGCGATGCATATATGAGAATTCCAGATAATTTAAAAAAGAAATTGGATCCTAAATCCAAGAAGATGATTTTCATAGGATATTCAACAATGGGTTACCGTCTGTTGGATCCAGTAACGCACCATGTTGTGGTTTCTCGTAATGTAAAATTCAACGAAGAGAAGAAATGCATAATGAATTTGATTCCATACAAGTTGAAGAGCTTGCTAATGAAAAAGTCAACCAGGATTCGAGAGATGTGGAAAGTAAAACTCCTGAAGAGAACCTAGAAAAAAATGTCAAATAGACCTAGAAAAAATGTCAGATTGCCTGTCAGATTAGATGATTATTTTGTGTACGAAGCTAATGCAATATCTGTTGAGTGTTGATTCTATCGCATTTGAGTATGTGGAAAAATTACCCGAAGAAGAGAAAATACCATGGAAGAAAGCTATGAATGGAGAAATGGAGTCTCTAACAAGAAATAAAGTATGGGAGTTAGTGGAATTACCAAAAGAAGCAAAGACAGTATCCTGTAAATGGGTGTTGCGTGTCAAAAAAAAACAATGTTTATAAAGCCAGACTGGTTGCTCGTGGTTTTGAACAGAAACCGGGAATTGATTATTTTGACACTTATGCTCCTGTAATCAGTATGTCATCACTCAGACTTGTTCTTGCTATCATTGTCCAAAAGGATTTTAAAATTTATGCATTGGATGTCAAAAAGGCTTTTCTGAATGGTGAACTCGATGAAATAATCTTCATGGAACAGCCCATGGGCTATAATGATAATAGTGGTCGTGTATGCAAGCTGCTTAAGAGTCTCTATGGACTCAAACAAGCACCTAGGAAATGGTTCAAGCGTTTCACAGATTTCATTCTTCATTTTAACTTCAAGCAGTTAAATAGTGAAGCGTGTGTTTTTGTAAGAAGATATGAACAGAAAGAAATCTTCAATCTGTTGTATTTTGATGACTTGCTCATTGCTGGTTCTGATGATTCAGAAGTTAAAGTTGTGATTCAGCTACTTAGGAATGAGTTTGAGATGTCTAAGGCTGAAATTTCTGAAGGATTCCTAGAGATACGCATGGAATATTCTCAAAATCAACTTTCTTTAAGTCAAAAGGCTTATGTTGAGAAAATTTTGAATAAATTTAAAATGACAGAGTGCAAACCATCCGACATACCTCTTGTGCCAAAGTCAACTTCTTCGGATTTTGTGCAGGGCAAAAGTTTTCATGGTCGTTATCGTGAGCTTGTAGGGGCTCTGCTCTACTTATCCATGATGACTCGTCCTGATATTTTATACTCTGTTAATTGCCTAACTCCAAGAGCACCCTACTGATATTGCCTGGGCTGGCCTGAAAAGAGTGCTTACATATCTAAAAGGGACATCTGAACTCAAATTAATGTTTTGTAAATCTTGTAGTGACAATAGTGTTATTAATGTTTATGTTGGTGCAGATTGGGGGGCTGATGCACAGGATAGGAAGGCTATTTCTGGGTATATTATTTTCTTTAATGATTGTCCAGTTGCTTGGTCTTTAAAGAAACAAACCTCCATTGCTCTTTCCTCTACAGCGGCAGAGATTTTAGTTTTAGCAAAAGCTGTCGAAGATTTAATTGTTCTTTACAATGTAACTACAGAAATTTTAGGATATGAAAATATTAATGTTTTTATTTTCGAGGATAATCAGTCAGCCATTAAGGCTATATTAAATGAAAACAATTGTGCTAGATTAAAGCATTTGGATATTAAATTAAAATATGTTAGGGATACTATAAAATTGTATAATATAAATCTTGAGTATGTTGCTACTGAAAATCAGTTAGCTGATATGTTTACGAAAGCCTTACCTAAACCTAGATTAATTGATTTAAGATATAAATGTAAAATAATGTGTGATTAAGGGAGGGTGTTGAAAGTAATCACACTTACTCCCTGGTGAAAGTTAAAATGTTTGTATGTTACATATAACCGTAACCTTATAATTATATTTGTATATCCTGTTTGGCAACGCTAAGTCAGTGTTGTGAAAATGTGAATGTCATGTTGCATTAACGCCATGTGCGTGATTTAGTTAATCTCAATCTTAATTAAATTACTTATGATTATTATCGGCCTCTGATTCAGTTATTATCTTTACAGTATGTATAATAATTTAGCTGGTATTTCAGTTTCTTCATATTTTATGGAGACTATTTTTATTCAAAAAAATATAGCACATATACAAATTACAATTTGTTTTATGTTTTAAAAAATATCTGTCTAGTGTACTTAAAAAAATTAAAAGTGAACTGATTATAAAAGTCGACTATTCTTTATTAACTGACACAAAACAAATCAAAAGAAACATCTGAAAGTAAACATAAAATCACCAGAGAGGATAAAATCTTGGCAGCTTTCTTCTTTAATTCAAAGCTTTAAACCACTGCGCCATGTTCAATTGCAGACATTTTCTCTCGAAAGTGGAATGATGAAAAATGGAATGAATACGGAAATGGGATTTTATTCTTAAGATGACAAGTTATTGAATAAAAAAATATAGTCCCATTTTACAAGCAGATTTTATAACAAACAAGAGTTATATTAAAAACAAATGAGTCTTATTCACTTCATCTAAAAGAGATTAATATTGTATATTAATTTTAAAATAATTATACAGGTCGTTTCCGAGAAAAAAATATGACAAATTTACATCATGCAATTTAATTTAAAAATGGGTTTACACATCTCAAAATACAAATGTAAAAATTTCTGAAAAGGATTAGACAGTAGATATGGCTGTTTCTAAAAAATTAGAACAATACGAGATATATTTATTAAATTATTAAATGTCAGCTTTTTTGTGTTTTTTTGATTTCGGGTTAACTATGAGTTCTACCATTCTATAAGCATTTTACTCTTGAGAGGGCGTCATTCGGAAATACTATCGTCTCCTATGATATAAATGTATGATTGGTTCCTTGCAAAGAGAAAAGTACTAAAATTTTTAAGCTGCACACCGCACACATATCTATCTGAAACTGCACATCTTAGTAAGAAAATATTTCATGTTCGATGGCTCAAAACAACCAATAATATTTTTTACATCTGAAATCATTTAGTAAAACAATAGCACATCAGCAAATATATACTATAGGATACGTTTTAAAGACTGGCACTACTCTGAGTATCTGGTGCACGTAACGCTCCAGAGGAGGACTTGGAGACGGAATCCATTTATCACATAGCATAATGTTTGAGTCTGGATTTTCCCGTGAACGTACAGTGGTGTGTTTGGGGTACTGAAAGAATGACACACATTGCCTTCTACTCCTCCTTTGCTCATACCAGATGCCACAACAGCCTCATGTTGGTCCATGCCAGTCCCCTTAAGGCACTGGATGAAGTTCCCACACAGCTTAGGCTGTATTCATGCAAGAAATAGTTGTTTAAAATCTACATATTTATATCTCTATCAATGAATATCTAACAGCTATGAACTAACGATCTGTGCTTAAATAACACTTTCCAGAGAATATTTAGTTCATATGATACGCACAAAATATCTCCAGCAAATTGAATCAAGAAATACTTGCTTTAACACTCTTACAAGTGAAATTCTCATTGCATGTCTAACAAACATACGATTTCTCACCAGTATGGAGAAACATATGTCTGTTTAAATTACTCTTACGAGAGAATTTCTTGTTGCAAGTCTCACACACAAAAGGCTTTTCAGCAGCATGAATTAAGAGATGTGTATTTAAATGAATCTTATGGGAGAATTTCTTGTTGCATTTCTCACACACAAAAGGTTTTTCACCAGTATGTGTTAAAAGATGCTTTTTTACATTAACCTTTCGTGAGAATTTCTTGTTGCATATCTCACACACAAAAGGTTTTTCAACAGTATGAATTGACACATGGCTACTTAAATTAGCTTTAAAAGAAAATTTCTTGTTGCATATCTCACATACAAAAGGTTTTTCACCAGTATGAATTAAGAGGTGTGTACACAAACTACACTTTTGAGAGAATTTCTTGTTGCATATCTTACAAACGAAGGGTTTCTCACCATTGTGAATTAATAGATGCCTATTTAAATTTTTTCTTTGAGAAAACCCTTTGCTACATACATTACAAACGAACGATTTTCCTTGCTGTGAGTCAGAAGCTATATTTCCAAAAACCTCTTCTAACGAACTATTTTGCCGCATATTTCGCACTTTAAAAACAGTTTCGATTTATTTGATGTAGTGCATCTACACTCAGTGCTTTTTGCATCTAAAAACGATACAAGTAACACAATCTACCACCTTTTAAAATTCCTGCAAAAGAAAATAAAAAGAAATTAATTTATTATAAAATATTAAAGGAGAAAACTGAATTGAAATAGGCTACCAGTTATTTGATGCTAGCCAAACCAATGGAGTGTCAGATAAGTTTTCGAATTGCATAAATATTTAAATTAGAACAAATAAAATAAACAATTGATACCATAAAATAAAAACTTATCCTAAAGAAAATATAAATAAAAATTAGAAATTAATGTCTTCAATAAAATATAAATCAAATATTTATAAACAAAGCATTTATGAATAAAAAAAGTATTATTTTAAGAATTTATAAATAAAAAATCAAAAACTGTATCTATGATGAAATTATCAATTGAGTCTCTAATGCTTGATATTGCGAAAGAAAAAATAAGCAAAAATTATTTTACTTTGACACAATCATAGTATTTTTTACCATGAAATCAAAATCTAACGTCCTTTCATTATATCAAAATTTACATACACTATTTGTTCTCACAATCGTATTCAACAATTAAAAATTATTTCAATGTGCAGTTGTTCATTGATATATTTTTTAATTTGAAGTTACATTTGTCAGCTCACTACAACTTGGAACATTTGAACAATTTTTTGACTTGTACCTGATATTTCAGTACCAGCAAGTAAAAATTTCAATTTTTTTTTATTATAGACACAAATGTGGTGAAAATATTCAATTTTATCAATAAAAAAGGATCGTTTTCTTTTAATATGGCATTGTTTTAACTCACTGAAGCATTTTGCCTTGTGTCTCAAATTCAGCATTGGCAGAGTGGAAAAATACTGAATAGTAACATCGTCATGAAGGAAACAGCCTGTTTTTTAAATCATGACGTCATTTTCTGTTTACTTTTTAAAAAGTTATTTTTTATTAGAAATTTAATGAGAAAATGCCATTAAAGATATAATCAATAAAATAAGACCTATTACATCTCTGACAATGGAAGTAGTCCAAATTCTATAATTCCCACTCTCAGTTTATATACAAATTTTTATAAACCATTACATATTATTCAGACAACACTGTCCTCCTCCATACTCTAATATCTACCCACCCAGCCATCTTATTATATATATATATATATATATATATATATATATATATATATATATATACACCATGACGCAAAAGTTTAGCCAATGACGTCATTCAGCTTTAAAATGTAGAATTATGACGTCAGAATTACAGAAACCTGTAAATATATTCAAAAACTGATTTAAAATGCTATGTACAAAAGACAGTCGTTTTATTTGCTATAATACTAATTTTTTTCATAAAAATTCAAATGTGCTTCTCGCAAAAGTTTAGACACTATTCTAAATTTCTTTGAATATTCGCTGGCATATGCAAATTTAGAATCGATGATGTCACAAATTTGGAGTACTTAAGTTCTGCAAACGATTGCGCTTCATAGTCGACATGCCGAGAGCTAAAGAAATTCAAGTGAATGAGGTTTCAAGGATTTGGCAGTTGAAAGGTGAAGGGAAGAGCGTTTCTGAAATTTCTGCTATTCTTAATAGGTCAAAAAAATCTATTTATCGAGTTTTATTGAGTGGTTCCGAATATAAAGCAAAATGTCGGTCTGGGAGGACACGTGTGACAAATGTACGAGAGGATCGCCTGATACAAAGACTAGCGAGTACTCAACAAATGAGCTTACGTGGAGTTCAAAGCTCATCGGGACTCTCTGTATCAAAGGATACGATTCGTAGACGAATTTTAAAAAAAGGAACAATCGTTTATAGCAAAATGCAGAAGAAAGCAGCTCTGAAGCCACATCATAAGTTACAAAGAATGATGTGGGCTCGAAAGCATATGTCATATGGAGAGAAATGGCAGTCAGTCGTATTTCGCAATAAAAAAAAGTGGAATCTGGATGGTCCAGATGGTTGTTTATCGTATTGGCATGACTTGCGGAAGGAACCTAGACGTTTTTTTAGTCGCAGATAAGGAGGGGGCTCGGTGATGGTTTGGGCAGCCTTTTGCTATAATGGACAAGTATTTCTGACCTTCACCAGTGGTCGTCAAACTTCACAGCATTATACACAGACATTAGAAGAAAACCTACTGCCATTTGCTGAGCTTCTAGGGGGTCCTCAGTGGGAATTTCAGCAAGACAATGCTTCAATTCACACTGCAAAACATTCAAAATCTTGGTTTAATTTCCATAATATAAGAGTTCTCGACTGGCCAGCATGTAGCCCAGATCTTAACCCTGTAGAAAACCTTTGGAGCATCATGTGTCGCAAAGTTTATAGCAACACTAGACAATACTCTTCTGTACAGGAACTTAAGACATCTATTGAGGATGCATGGTACGATATCGATCCACAAACTATGCAAGATTTAGTTTCTTCAATGCAATCTCGTATATTTGACGTAATACAGAAGCATGGATGCGCAACCAGGTTTTAAAAATTGTTTATTTCGATTTTATTTGATTTGTGTCTAAACTTTTGAGATAGCAGTTTATTTTTGTTACCATTTAATTTATTGCAATATGCACAATTCCACTTTTCTTTGTTATAAATATTGTTTATATGTACAGCACATTAATTTCAAGCAGTGATTTGAAAATTGAATAAATATTTTTCAAAGTATGTAAGAATTTCTTCATTGTCTAAACTTTTGCGCCATGGTGTATATACAAATTTTAATAGCTACTTTTTCTGCAATTCTTTTTTTTAAAATACAAACACTAGAGAAATTAAAATAACATTTATTTTATTAAAGAGAAAAAAAATAAAATATTATGATAAAATGATTAAAATATATCTTTTATCCCAAAATTAATTTCCGTTAGTCACTAAAATCCCCTCTTACTTATAAAATTATCTCATTGGTGAAATATCCCCTGAAATTAGGGACAAATGAATAATTCATCATACTAATTGAGAATAAAAATAGTTACTTAACTTAGTTCAAAACCTGCTCCAAAAATAAAAATATCCTAATAGTAATACAAAAGAAAATGCAAGTAAAATCTAAAAGGTAAAATGCAACCAATGTGCATCGATATTTTTTACCCAACGCAAATTTAAAATAAATATAAAATATTGAAATAGAAACTAAATAGAAAAAAAAAGAAAACTTACATAGCTCAAATAACATTGATCTGGGGTTTCTTTCATTTTTACTTTTAAAAAATAATTTAAATGTATGAACATTTAAACAAAATATAAACATTTTTTTTAAATATAGTTGTTTGATCGCTAATAGGCCCAATTTGTATTTTTTTATTTTGCTAGGAAATTTTTAAAATAAGGATGCTTTCCCTTTTGAAACTGGTTTAAAAAGTGAAAGTGCTTTTATTAAAATATTCTGTTGAGAATTTCTAAAAATTAAAAAATAGTGATATTAGAGATCAACCTCAGCTTTCCTATGCAACAGGAAAAAAAATATTTAAAAACATTCAAATCAAACACAAAATTCAAAAACAAACTGTTCATAGATTTAATATTACAGAGCAAGTGTTTTCAAGAGAGCGAAGACACAATAACTTTGAAACCATCTCTTTAATTTTGATTAATACTGTGATAATATGTGATGAGACAACACTTAATAGTAAAAATTAAATAAATAGTGCAATTTTTTTTTTTTGTAGAAAGCCTGTTTTACTGAAATTTAAATAAAAAAAAAACAACTTTTTAAAATTCCTACTATTTTTTAAAAATACAGTACAAAGCCATTTATCTTGAATGGTTGGGGGTCAGATATATTCTGAATAACTAGTTTTTCCAATTAAAACAGCATCCATTTGAAAAGTTTTGTGAAATATATGTGGTTGTGGTATTGCTTATAATTTTAAATTAATTATTAGATTACTTGAATGAAGAATTAGATGCAAATAAGATCAAATGTTTGAGTTTAAAAGAAGATAATTCATGGGAATCCCTTGGGAACAAAAATTCTTCTGTTTTCTCTGCACAAAAATGAAAACATCTATTATATAACTATATATGCTTCGATTTCAAATACTAGATGCTGTTATCAAACTGTACAATTGTTTCAGGCAATGCATATGTCAAATTAGCAGTGTATGACACTTTTTTCTACAAAGATTCTAACATCAGTCTATTAGAAATATCATTCCGGATTACTGGTTTTCTGGATAAATCTTTCCACACTGTTAAATATTTTTGCTTTTGATTTGTTTCCCCCTTACATTTATTTGAAAATACTACATAAAACTATGTATAGATTTCTAGATGTATGGGGTTTTACATTTAATGTGATTTTTTTTTCTTGTGTGTATAAAGAAATGAAGGAAATAAAACTTTCAATTTAAATATTTTTTTAAATATTTAAATTGAGTAAACTTGAATGTTAAATTCGTGCAAAAATTTATTAAATACACAAAAAACCTTAGTAATTTTTGAAGAAGCACATTATAAAAATACGAATGGGGAGAAAAATCAGTTTAAAATTTTCATTTGTATGGATCATCGCGCTAGATCTATTTACAATATCTCACAATATAATTTTCGTATCGGTAAAAATAAGGTGTCAAAATGTTCACAATTAAACAAGCTTTCTCTTAATATTAAAAAAAGAAAATCGATATTATGACCAATTTTGACGGACTGTGGCCCCTTACCTGCCCCTGTCCATGAAGACACTCCTGAGCTAATGCCATTCCTATGGGGAGGCATTTTTCTAATAACTCTTTCACATTTTGACATTTTTAATTTTTTTTTTTTTTTTTTTTTTTTTTTTTTTGATTTGGACAGCAAAGGTGCCTCTCAAGATTGCTCCTTGATTACGTTTTTGATTTTCGTCACAGGTATTTTTTATAAAGTTACTTTCACTTTCTGAACCAATTCAGAGAATGAAAGTAACTTTATAAAAAATATCTGCATACAAAATGAGGTCCTTCAACTATCCAATGCAAAAAAAAAAATATATCGAAATGCAAATGAATTATTAGAAATTAATCCCCCCCCCCCCCACGAAAAAAAATTACTTAAAAATGTCAAAATGTTAAAGAGTTATTAGAAAATATTAATAAAGAGCAGAGAAAAAAGAGTAATATTTTTCCAAAAGCAAGAAAACAGTAAAACATATTTTTTGCATTTAATCAGTGCAACCACAATACTTATTGGCAATGAATCTAATATTATGAAGACATTGGAATTTCAGATTCTTGATTTTGTAATTTTTTTCGATATTTTATGCAATTTTTGATAAAATTTATGTGAGAACTACAGTATGACATCAATTATTTTTAAAACATTTCTTTTCAATAGAACAAAATACAAACAAATTCAGTCTATGAACAATACAATATTTTAAATTTAATCTTTAATAAGAATTCAAATGATTTTGCTGTTTTGACATTTAAACTTAAATATTATTCATTTAACTATTTACAAATAAATGAGTAAAATTATCTGCTGTACATAAAACGTTTTATTGATGCTGTAAATCACTATGTGCAAAATAAAAGTTGCAACCAATGAAAATTTATGTTGTCATATAATCAAACTAAGAATTCTAGAAAAAAATGCATCGCCACTTTATTCAGCTCTTTTTTTTTTTAGCTACAAAATTTCATGCATTCCATCAGTTGTTTTCTGAGAACTTTAATCTCAGAAGTCTGTATTCATACTAATTGACACCAATTTCATTTAAGTTTGCAAGTCATTCAGCAGCCAAATTTTCCTCCATAATATTAAGTCTATGGGCATTTGATGCATTCTTATATTAAGCATATCTCCTTAAAAAGTTAATATTTTAAAGTTCTTTTTTCAGTGTTGTCTTCTTAAAGCATGGGTCATTCCATTTCAAATCACCCAGATTTTTCCAAAAATGACACCCACCATCACCAATATTGATAAAATTCAGTGAATTTGTAGAATTTCTAATGCTGATTCCAAAAATATCAATTATATTGAAATTGATCAAACGGTTTGCGAGTTATGAGCCTTTAAATAGCTCCCAAGATGGCCGACTTGCCACCATTTTGAATAGCACATGTGACAACAAAAAAGTCCATAACTTCTTTCAGGTTTATGCTAGAGCTTTCAAATTTTTTTTGTTTTGTTCAGAATAAAGTAAACTTTCATTTAAACAGATTTTTGTGAACCTCATTTTATAAAAATGCTGTCAAAAAATGACTTTTTGTCATTTTTTTAAATAAAAAAAGGGGCAACTTCAATGGCTGATTTCCCCCAATGTACCCCCTTCAATTTTCCTCTAATTGCATAAATAAGCAACTCAAAGTGTGTTTTGATGACTAATAAAAAAAACTTAATGGGCGGTTCACAGGTTTTTATTTAAAAAAATAAATTCAATTTTACTGACTTTCCACAATAACAGAAAACACAAGATAATATTGATATTTCTTTTATTACCAGAAATATCATACATATTTACATCTAAAAGTTTGATAAGGTTTAATGTTACATAAATATATATATTTAATGTGCCTAAAAAAGGGGAATCCCATAGGAATAAATAGGAATACCAATAATGGATTCTTGCTATCAGACAAATTGAAATCTATAGCACTCTCAGTAAATTATGAATAAAAAGGAAATGTTGGAAAAAGTTCTATATATAGTTGAATTTTATGACAAAATCATACTTTTATTATACAAAATACATTAAAATTGCAACTCTTAAATAAAAATTACGGTACTTTAAATTAATACAGAATAACATATCACATACACAATAAACATGCTATTAAAAATATATCTACATCAATAGTAATTTAAAGTAAAGGTAATATTTTTAAAAATCCCTGCCAACAGGCAGATGTAAATTTTGAAGTTAAATACAGTAGACTCCCTCAAATCCGCACAACTTGGTTTTATGGATTTTAGAATTTTGCCGATTTCCGGTCATTACTTTGTTTACCTTTTTTTAAATAGGAATTTGAATGCAATTAATAATGCAATCAAAACTAAAATGAATGCTTTACAATATAATAAAATATTAAAATAAGTAATAAATTAAAATAATAAAAATTTAGATAATTTTCAAAGTGATTAAAATATTAAAAGTAAGGATCAAGTTAATAATCAATAATATATGATTAAATATTCATTATAAACATGAAATATATTTTTCCTAAATTATTCAATGTAGTTACTAATGTGCCTCATAAAGATACATTACTAATTCTCAACAAAATCATAAAATAAAGAAGTTTTTTTTCAGGTTTAGCCAGATTTAGATTTAATAACCAATAAAGCTTGATTAATACATAAATATATTTGATAAGAAGATTATGATTACCGATGATATAAGAAAAATCTGAATTTTTTCAGAATATATTTCCTTTCCTTCGTGGGGGAAAAAAAAACATGAATTCAGTACTATTAGGAAAAGTTACAAAATAAAATGGAATTGATATAAAATTATAAAAGTCAAATTTTGTCCCTATATCTGAACTGAATGTTTCATTATTTACATCCGTAAATTATATGCAGATTTTTTAGAGTTGTGGATTTTAGGGTTTCGGATTTGAGATAGTTTACTGTATTTGTTTCAGTAACAAAAACTAAATCAAATTTAGATATAAACCTAGTTCAACAATTTTATCTGGCTCTTTTTAAAATTTAATTTTTCTGTAAGAACTGGTTTTATCACAATTATGTAAAGGCAGTGTATATAAAAAAATATTTTTGTACCCTCAACAACTCAAAATTTTTTAACACATTTTTAGATTCATTTTTAAAAGTAAAAACATGATACTTGATGTGATTTTTTTTCAAAAGATTTATAAGCGACTTCAGGGCTGCTACAGGCAACTATTTTTATATTCTGTGTGTACCACTATTTTTCTAATATAAAATTTGAAGTATATTTTACTTGCAAATGTTATCAAAGCATCTATTTTGGATTTCATTTTTAAGAAAGTGGTTGATGCCAGTTAGAATTAAAAAATAGTCGCCTGTGGCAGCCTTGCAACCTGTGTTTTTATTTTTTGTTCAATGAATTAGATCTTGATTTACAAGAATTATTTTCTCAGTATGACCATTTTTTCTGTTTCCAGTACTATCGCTTAAATTCAATTCAAAATGCCCACTTTGACAGCATTTTTTAATATAGTATGCCTTTTATATATATATAGAACCTGCCAATTGAATGTGTTTGTGAGCAAAAATGGATTTAAAAACAAATCAGAAAATCCAATGATTTTGCTTCGCCGAACTGTCCCGTTCACATAGAAAGCAAGCCATTTTTGTATACACAGCTTTTTGTGCCAATAATATTAATGTACATTTGAAGTCACTGCAGATAAACCATTTGTCTATCTCATGCTGAATACAGCCAGATTGTATTCAAAAGTCGTTAGATAAGTTCGCAAGCATCCACAAGTATACATTTACATTATCTGTAACTATTACAGGATGCTTGTTCTCGGCAATGAATCTTAGAAATCACCTCTGGTTGATCGCAAACAAACTATACGTGATAGAAGAAAACTAAGAACAGTTGTGTAATTAGCGTAGAAAAATACATTAAACAGGTGCATTGGTTCTTAATCATCTGATATGTAGACTAGTGTAACTTTCACTTACTGTATTTTTTATTTAAGAGTTTTAATTTTATCACATTTTTTATTATATACAAGTATGATTTTGTTATATAATGTACCTATTTATAGAGTTTTTTCTTCTTTTTTACTTATAATTTATTGAAACTCTGCAATAGATTTCAATTTGTCAGGAAAGTACTTCTGTCTTACAAAAATTCATTATTCGCATTCCTAATTCCTATTAATTCCCTTTTTTATAGGGGATTCCCCCTTTTTAGCCACATTAAACATACATATTTAAGTAACATAAAACCTTATCAAACTTTTAGATGTAAATATGTATGATATTTCTGGTAATAAAAGAAATATCAATATTATCCTTGTGTTTTCTGTTATTGTGGAAAGTCGGTAAAATTGAATTTATTTTTTTAAATAAAAACCTGTGAACCGCCCATTAAGTTTTTTTTATTAGTCATCGAAACACACTTTGAGTTGCTTATTTATGCAATTAGAGGAAAATTGAAGGGGGTACATTGGGGGAAATCAGCCATTGAAGTTGCCCCTTTTTTTACTTAAAAAAATGACAAAAAGTCATTTTTTGACAGCATTTTTATAAAATGAGATTCACAAAAATCTGTTTAAATGAAAGTTTACTTTATTCTGAACAAAACAAAAAAATTTTGAAAGCTCTAGCTTAAACCTGAAAGAAGTTATGGACTTTTTTGTTGTCACATGTGCTATTCAAAATGGTGGCAAATCGGCCATCTTGGGAGCTATTTAAAAGTTCATAACTCGCAAACCGTTTGATCAATTTCAATATAATTGATATTTTTGGAATCAGCATTAGAAATTCTACAAATTCACTGAATTTTATCAAAATTGGTGATGGTGGGTGCCATGGTCTGGGTGATCTGACATGGAATGACCCGCATGCCTTTTTTTCTTCTTAGTTTTCAAAATATTTCTACAACTTTTTTATGTGAAGTTAATTTATATGAACTTAATTTTAAATGAAGTGTTAAAAGTTTGCTTCCAGTTTGTTAATTTTTAAAACATAGATTATTAAATTGAATATAAATTTTAGAAATATTTTAACAATTAAGAAAGAAAGTGAGATAATTTACAAAAAGAACACTGAAAAAAAGTACACAAAAATATTAACTCCTTAAAGAGATACATTGAATGTAAGAATGCATCAAACACCAATAAGCTTAACATTACCGAGTGGAATTCACTTACTAAGTAACTAGCACCTTTAACTGTCTACCACAGAATGACATTTAATTATTTGATTCAATACACATCAAAAACATGATTATTCAACTATCCAATAATTAATCATACAAGAAAATGTAAACATGGCTATTCTGGAGATGATTCTGAGATTTAAAAAAATGTTCTGAAAGGTTATTCCAGAGGAGGGGGGGGGGGGGACAATCTTTTGTTCCCGTGTCATCATGGGATGAGATGAGACAACCACTAATATAAGTTCAAGTATGAAAAAAGAAAATATTTGATAAAGAAAGAAAATAGGTCAAAATAGTTAAATTTGGATGAAAAAGGGAGAAACAAAATAACTGTTTTGGCACAAACATGGTTTAAATAATGCATTATTTGACAGCTAAAATATGTGTCTGGCAGAATTGTTGCAAGATTATAAGTACTCTCATAAGTGACAATTTTCTGGATTTATTCAAATGGCACAAACATTTTTTCAACAGGAAATTTTACTTAATGAAAGCAATGAAATAAATAAGTATGACATAGGAACAAGACATTATATGATTTTTTTTTTTAGCACATGTTCCTACTGGAAAAAAAAACAGACGGCTACACAATATAAAAAAGTGGTTTTATATACCAAATAATTCCTCAACTGTATTTAATGTAGGAACTATATAAGATTAAATAAGACATTACAATAAATAAATAAATAAAATGCTGTAAGTAGTAACATTGGTGGTGCATTATAGCATGTTATGAAGTGAATAGTACCATTTTTCTAAATGCAAGAAAACAATTTTTTTTTTTTCAAATGAACAGAATACAACCAAATACAGTGTTTAAGCAACACAATGATTTAAATTTAACCGTTAATAAAAATTTAAAAAAGTTTGATTTTTTGAAATTTAAACTTAAATATTGTTCGCTTAACTAGTGACAAAAAAATAAATAAAATTTTTTTCTAAAAATAAACATTTTAATAATACTTTAAATGACTATGGGCAGAATAAAAGTTGCAACGCATGGAAATTCGAGCAGTCATATTATCAAACTGCAAGTAGTAGAATTTTAGATGAAGATTAACAAAAAGAAACTATCTTAGCAATAACTTATATTAATAAAGAGGATGAGATGAATAAATCCATATTTTAAAAATTACCGGATGTTATAGACAGGGGAAGACACAAGACGCCAATGCAAGAATGAATCGTGACTTTTTACATTACGAATCATTTAAAACTGTTCATTTATTGAATTGTTGCGATTAATTAATTAATGTAATAGTAATAGTTCTTGTACCTTGTACCCCTTTTTTTAATCTCTTGTTTCATACTGGTTATCAAACAGCCATTACCAGAAAGAAGCTTTACTACAGAATCTATTTTAAATTTTCCTCAGTTATTCAAATTTAAATCGTGTAAACTTTACATCCGAGGGCATATTTAAGTGCTAGATTCACAAATTTTTACTTATGCTTTCTGTTATTTTATTTTTTTAATAAATAAATGCTTTGCTTTATTAATTAAAAGTTTTCTGTCTCGGTTTATTTATTGATTGATTCATTATTCATGAGTAAATTCCTCCTTCGTCATTCATTATTTTTTTTTTATCAAACTTTCGCAAATGCTGATTACTAGACAGCCATTAAACAAGCTTTAGCAAGGAATTTAAGCAAAATTTTCATGAATTTCAAGAATCTAATATATCTAATTTTTTAACGGAAGACTTAAGTGATTTTTTTTACTGAATCATTATTAATGAATGAATTTTTTTATCCATGATTCATTCTTTATGCGTGCGTCTGTACCAAAATGCCGAAAGTCAGATTGTAGCAGTGGATATTCTTTAAAAAAATCAGTTTAATGACCCACCTTCTTTACTAAAATAAATTAATGGTAAGATACGTTTCTTTAGTTAATCTTCTACTGAAAATTCTAGAATTTATGATTTGATCGTATGATGACACAAAATTTTATGCTTCATAACTTTCATTTTTGCTATCGTTTGTAGCCATTTTGAATATTCCGCACACTATTAAACGAACATTTTACTAACCGAATCGTAATTATCGGTCCAAATACTTTATTATTTTAGGATTTAAAGGTGTTTTAAAATTAAAATTTACTTAATATTTAAAACAGGTACTTTTTTAGGTACTTTACAGGTACTTTCTTAGAGTAAAATACACTATAAGTAACTAACATACACTATAAAAAATTATAAGTTTGGAAACATATATTTAGGCGACCTCTTCACTGATTCATCTACACAAGATTCAACAGTTGTATAATTTATTTATTACAAAGGCTATTTACCGTATTTACACATGTATAATGCGCACCCCTACTTTACAAGTAAAATTGGTGATTTTTTAAAATCTCGTGTATAACGTGCACCATAAATTTGATACGCTAATAAAGATTGACCAAATGAATTTCAGTAAAAAAAAAGTCGAAACAAACAATACACCAGATTAGAAAACAAGACGAAGATGCATTTTTAGACTTCGGGTTGTAAGAGAATGACGGGAAATAGGAATGAGTGACGGTACTAATTAGCATATTAGGTAATGTCACTAGCTCTGTTGTATAAAAAACTGCAAGGAGTGAAACAAATATGCAGTAATTTAAGTAACATTTTCCGAGTTTTAATATCTTCTTTGACTAATTTCTTGTTTTATATGTATTGACTGCAGTTTGACTGCATCCAACAGTAAAAAATTATTCTGTGTATAAGGCCCACCTAGGAGTTTTGCCCTAATTTTTTGAAAAAAAAAAGTGTGCCTTATACACAAGTAAATACGGCAATTATCATTTATAGAAACAGAAGTAAATTGTATGTAAAAAATAACCATAATACATACACATGTATGTATGTATATATACATTTGTGTAAAGGTAAAATTTGATAGCATTCCTACAATTATGTAAGCATATAGATATGTATAAATTCTCATAAGCATTCATTAGGTTTCTTTTCATAGCTGTTTGTATCTTTTGTCATTAAATCGCATTTTATTGAGCTCAAATTGTGTAGCATAGTGAATAGCTATAAAACAAAAAAGCCTATTTAAAAAAAATACTACTTTTTTAAAAATTATATCAGTTACAAAATTGTCAATACAGTACACTTCCTCATATGCGCAACCCTAAAATACACAGATGATCCACAGTTCCGATGCACTTACAAAATTTGACTTTTCTAGTTTTATATCATTTCCATATATATTTTAATTCGTAATTTTCATTAATATGACTCAATTCATTCTTTTTTCATGAGGGAAGAATAAATTTGTTTCCAAGATATTGCTGATATCACTGGTCATCACAATCTCCTTACCAAATATATATTTATGTATTAAACAAGCTTTTTTGATTATAAAGTCTGAAATAAAACTTCCTTATTTTATGATTTTGATGTGAATTAGTAATGTATCTTTATAAGGTAAGTTTCAATGAATAATTTAGGAAAAATAATGTTTATCTTTATAAAGAATATTTAATCATACATTATAGATTATTAATTTGATCTTTGCTTTTAATATCATTTTAAAAATTGTCTAAATTTTTATTTTTTTAGTTTATTATTTATTTTAATATTTAATTATATTGTAAGCATTCATTATAATCTTGATTGCATTAATTATTACATTCAAATTACTGTCTATAATATTTAAACAAAGCAATGACCAGAAATCTGCAAAACTCTAAAATCTGCACAACCTCTTGTCCCAAGTTGTGCGGGAGTCTACTGTATTTTCAAAAGCTTCAACTGTCTCAATTATTGAAAGATTAAACTTTATTTGTATAAAAAATTTAGGAACATGTAATCAAAAACATTATTTATGATGAAGTTATCAACTGACTCTTGTATGCTATATATTACAAAATAAAAAAATAGCCAAAAATTTTTTCCCTTTGACACAATGAAATAAATTTTCCCCATGAAATGTAAATTTAACATTATTTTCATCGTCTCAAAATTTGCATATGCTATTCTCATAACTATATTTACCATTTATAAACTATTTCAGTGTTATATTTTTGATATAAATTATTAACGCCATGGAGAGTTGCCCATCTTTGTTGACCACCCCTACCTACGTCTTGAACATCAAGACTCTCTTGCGTGTAAGCACTGTCGTTGATAAGTGATCATGAATAGAGTCAAGCGACCTTACCTACGACCCAAATGCTTTAGACTAGACTCTAAATAGAAAAGGAAAAATAAGTAAAGAGACAAATTTAAAAGAGAAAGTAGACAAATTAAAGACACTGATTAGTGAGTAGGCGGGGCTCTGAAACTAGCAATCGCCCCAAACGTCATCCCGAATATATTTGTCAATATAAATTATTAACATATAATAATTATATGTAAAATTTGATTAATTATCTATTTTACTGTATGTTATCAATTTTAAAATTTGCTGTAATTATTTTCCATTTTATATCTAATTGACTTTTTTTTTATAATGTATTATCTTTGAAAAATACAACATTAAATATGTTAAAGTAATACTAAAAATAAAATTTTGATGCAGCAATATATTTAATTGTACTAATTTTTTCTGTTTATGAAAATAATTATATAATGGTTTGTACTTTATATATAATTTATACACACATTTTTTTTCTTTAAGTAACATGAATTTGTAATTAATACAAAATATATATATTTTTGTTATTTTAGTTGCTGCAAAGTAAAAGAAAGTTGTCAGGCTTTCAATTTTAAAAGTAATTGCAATAGTTTGCTGTGTTTTATATGTAATTTTCATATGCTTTTAATTATGATATACAGGGTGTTCTAAAATTCAATCAACAAATTAAGAAATGTCAATAAAAAATCATCAGAAGAAAGAAACCTGAGTCATTACCAGGGGGGGGGGGATATGGTGATAGAGATAATATTTGTGACTTTGGAAAATACATATTTGAAAGATCTTTTTTTAGGGTAATAAATGTAAAAGATATTTGTTTTCTAACTGTAAACAGGTTAAATAATCAAAATATAAAAAGAAAGCTCATAGAATCAGTCTGTCATTATGTTTGTCTGGTCTGTGAAAATATCATACATCCACCAGACCTTAATTTCTCTAATGCTGTCCATCAGTAGCTGATTGGTATTGTTTATTTTCTCCAGAACTGTATTCCTTACCAGAGCTCATAAATATCATGTAATTTTCAATAAATTATATGACATTTTCAAAACAGTCCACTTATTCCTGATAATAAATATTTCAAGCATAATATAAATTAGAAACTAAAACATTGTACTTTAACGTGAAAACTTTTATTAAAACAACATATAGAGTGCTTTTTTTTCACTTAAAACAATATAGAAAATCAACTAACTGAAAAGAGAAACAGTTTTCTTTATGAACTTACATGAAGCTTAAAAGAAAAAGTATAGGATTCAGTATCAGCTATCAAGAAATGAGAAATCTATAAAACAATTGTTTTACAAGTTGTTTTTGTAATTGAATTTACAAATCTTAAGTTAACGCTTGTAGATTAAAAGAAAAGCATCATTTCACATTAGATCTAAAAAAAATGTTCTGTTGAAAAAATATCTTCATGTCATAAACTAAAACTGGACAAAAAATTATTATGAAATTTCTTAAAAATAGTAGGAATTGGATTAATTCCATTGTTTCAGAGCAGTAATAAGTTTTATTTTTTTATATCTTTTATAATGCCATCTTTTTCATTATAATTAAAAAAACTTTTTAAAATAATGCGAACAGACAATGGCGTCATGCTTTCAAAAACAGGCATTTCCTCCATGAAGATGTTATTATTCAATATTTTTTCACTCTACCAATACTGAATTACCAATACTGGGACATAAGGCAAAATGCTTCAGTGAGTATAAAATACATCATATTAAAAGAAAACGATCATTTTCTTTCATAAAACTGAATATTTTCTTCACAAGTGTGTCTACAAGACAAGAACTTCTGAAATTTTTACTTACTGTTACTGAGATTACAGGTACAAGTCAATAGCTTCAATGTTTGTATTCGAAGCTGTAGCTGACAAATAAAACTTCAAATTTGAAATTATATTAATAAACAATTGCATATTGAAATAATTTTTAAATGATTATGAGAATAGCATGTGCAAATTTTGAGATGATGAAAAAGATGTTAGATTAAAATTTCATAGGATCAAAAATCTATTATTATGTCAAAGTAAGAAATTTTTTTGCTTATTTATTTTTCTTTTCTTGATATCAAGCATAGAAGACTCAATTGATAACTCCATCATAAATACTGTTTTTGAATTCTATGTTTCTAAAATTTTTTATACAAATAAAGTTTAATTTTTCCTTAATTCAAAATATTGAAGCTTTTGAAAATGGTATTTTGGTAACTTTAGCTAAAAATTTAATTCTTTTAAGACTTACATCAATGAACATAATATGGATTTTTTTGTGGCTTATTCTTTAGACTTATTATAAATTAATATAATAATTCCTTTTTTTTTAAATTTCTTTTGCCAAAATTTAAATAGTTTTCAACTCGTGGGTATTAATATAAAATAGGAAAGTTATTAGAAAATAAATATGTATTTTTTTTTAATTAAAAAGTAAACTTTGTTTCGATATTTTTTTTCCATTAGCTTTTCAATTTCTGCTAAACTTAAAATTATTAAATCTTCAGTAATGTCATTCAATTCCATGCACATGTTTTATTTTAAGTGTAGTGATGTAGCACAGTTGTATTTCATAAATAAAAGATAAGTAATGCATGGCAACAGTGCTAAGGTGTTATTGCTGGGATTACAGTTAAATAAATTGATTTGTAAAGAATGATTTCATTGGTAAATGAATTTAATTTAGATTATATTTAGCATTTTATATAGCTTTCATCATAAAAAACAAAAGGCTACCTATTACAGCTGTCCTATGTAAAGCATTTCCAAAAAATTGTGGTATATTTTCACTGATCAGGATATCCAGACCCCAAAACCTTTCTCCATCCAAATGTTGATTTATATATATATATGTATAGTGTATAGTATATATACCTATTATATAAACATTATATAATAGGTATATATCATGTGATAATTCTTATATTTGCTAAATGATTTTATTTGGATTAGATTAATTGTATCTATAGTACATACCAATGTCTCGACTGAGTTTATTGGCCAGCTTCACCCGCCATCTTGTTTCAAAATTATAGCCATTTGATTTTTTTTTATTTATAAAAGGAAGAAAGTAAATTAAAAACTGAGAAATATTTTTTCTTTTAAGTTTAATCTTCATATCAAGATTCTGAAGTATGTATATTTTGTTTTGTCTTTAGTTTAAAAAGTAGTTGAGATATAGCAATTTGACACTTTGAAACAATCTGAATTTCGTCAAGCTGTAATTCTCATACATATAAATATATTTAGATGAGATTGATTGTATGTCTAGGATATACCAGTGCCTCGACCGAGTTCGTTGGCCAACTTCATCCGGCTCCATATTTCAAAATGGGGGCAAATTTGCATTATATATTGCCGCACAATGCTTAAATAGTAATGATATCCGTTAGCTTCAAATTTTCGCCAAACTTGGCGACACTTGGCGAAATATCGTCAAATTTGGCGAGTAAAAACGTAATCATAAATGACGCCAATTTGGTTATAGCTTACTAATTTGGCATAGTTCTTATTCAAATTCACTACGGAAGAATAATCTCTTATCGGCTTCATTACATTTCAGCTTCTTTAAAACTGACTAAAATTAGTTTCAATTAAAACTTGCAACATTTTAAAACGAAGAAATATGAAAGCTACCTCTTCCTCGCAGCAGTGGCCAAAAGTAATTTTTACTTTACTGTACAGTACAAGTATTTTTTATTTATGAAAGAAATATAAGCAGTTATCCAGTAAGAAATTATGTACTAATAAAGATTAATCTAATTTTCTTTTTCATATCCACTTTAAGTAGTATAATATTTAATTAAATAATGTGTATAAAGGAAGAGTTGTGAAAGGAACTAGCTGTGAAAATGTCACAATTTTACTAATGAGCCGGAAGTATGAGGAAATTTTTATTTAAGATATTTGAGTCCAGCTTGTATTGTAATACTAGAGTGTCTTAAATTGCTTGGTATATAACATAGTTTGAAGCATTATATACCCAGTTTCAGGGTTGCAAAAAATCCGGCTAAAATTTAAAAAAGCCAGGCCGGTGGTTTTTTTGGTTTAAACCGGCATTTTTGGCCAAAATTGGCCTTTTTTAAAAACCATAATTAGCATTTATACAATGAAGCCTTTTAATTATAAGTTATACATTTTTAAGTGTCTTTTAACTAGTTTTAAGGATGTTTAATTTATTTTGAGTTTAATAAATTTATTTATTAAAATGAAAAATTGGAATTTTAATTATGATTCATTATGAGAAATTGAGTTATAACCCAATTTTTCAATAATGAAGACATTAATACTTGAATAACACATTGATAGAGTTGCTAGTGGTTTATAGTCAGAATTGCAAATATGTCAATCACTAAATTATTAAATGGCCATACCAAGTGCTTTTTCTGATTGACAGTGACCTTTAATCCCACCTTTGTTTTTCCATAATTACTGCTTTATAAAATTAAAGAAAACAATGGTTACTTAGTTACATATTTTATTACTTAACTAATTTTAAGAGTTATTAAAATTTCATGTTTTATTTTCTATAAACTTTTAAGATCATACAAATGAAAAAAACACCATTTCTCACTATTGAAAATAGTATTATGAATTATGCATATAGCATAATATATTATGTTTCACAGTCGATTTTAATACTCTCAAATAGCATATGCATGAACATATTCATTCATAGAGTAAATGTATGCATCAGTATATTCATGCAAGAGGGCATAAATGCACTTTTAAATAACAAAAAACCATTCAATATTTTAATTCAACAAATTTTATTCGAAATTTTTTATCATTGTTTCATTTTATATAATTATGTATTAAACTCTCCTCAAATACTTAATTCTTCCTAATTACTCTTTCAACATTGCTCATTTTATGACTTGAACTTTACATATTGACATGAAAGAATGTTTCCATGAATGCTTTAATGTGTTACATTTTGTCATAATTCACTTAAATATAATTCTTAAGAATGTATAATATAAGCAGAATTATTAAATATAGAGGTTTAAAACACATTTTTCAAGTATATTTTCCTTTTTTCCAAGGTTTATGTATTTTTTCAGACATAATGACTTCAAAGTTGACTTCTAGCCGTTATAAAGACTTATTTATTTGAAAAATTAAAAAGAAATTTATATTTTTTTAGTATTAAATAATTAAAAATGTGTTAAAAATAAATAAATCCAAATTTAATATGGATTCAATACGAATGAACACTTTAAAAATAAAAGCCAGCTTTTTTCAATTTTAGCAAGCTTTTTTCAAGTGGATAAAACCAAAAAAAAGCCGTCCGGCTTTTTTTCCCCAGCTAAGAGGCGGCCCATTTTATAAAGTCAATATTATTTATTCCAAATCTGTTTCTGCACTTTCATATAAAATTCTACAATCTTGCTCTTAAAAAGGTATTTTTATACTGCTTCGAAACAGACATTATTGCAACAACATTAATGTTAAATTTTATTCTTATGATAATTTTTATTTAACATACTGATTGTTTTCTTGATTTATTTGTTTCTCGGTAAAATGTTTCTTTTTTAATTCCGTTCTGAAGTTCTATATTTTTTCCTGTACTTTGAGATGCTCTTTTTTTCTGTTTAATGATAATTTTCACACATTTTATAATCTAATTTGCCTAGACACATCTATAAATGCATTCCAAAGCTATATTTTGAAACTTAAAAAAGGTACTTTGTTTTATTTTGCAATTTTTCTATACGATTTTAAACATGGTTAAATTAGTGCAATACAATGTAAATTGCATTAATAATGCAGAATGTTTTCTGCAATAGTCATTTATCTTAGTTTAAAAAATCTTAAATCTGAAGGAATTTCCTCTAAATGCATCTAAACATTGTACTTCCCTTGTTATAAAAATGAATTATTTTATCTTCATTACTTTAACAATGTATTTATGTTTTCATAGGCAATATGACATAATACAATTTTCTCCATAAGTTTTCTTGATATTTTATTTATAAATGTTTTAAAAATACTTCTATTTATAATTGCTTAGTATCTAAATACTTGATTTACTCTTCATTTATAAGAATTATTTCTAATTTTTTATATGATAAGCTTTTTATTTTATGGTGGCAATTATTTATTTTAAAATTGATTATAGTTTAAATCTTTATGCAGTTAGAAAATTAATCTAACACATCATTGGTTCATTGAGCATTGGTTATTTGGTAGTCTATTTCAATTCAGTTTTTTACATTAACTTAATATTTCATAACAAGTCTATTTTTTGTAAATTTCATTTTCATGAATCTTAAAAGGTGATATATTGTATTGATTTTACTTATTGCAGATGCAAAAAGCTATGAATTAGATCCGCATCACATTACTCGAAACTGTCTTTAAAGTGCGAAATATGCAGCAAAACATTTCTTTACAAGAGTTCTCAGGAAAAGCAGGTTCTCACTCACAGTCAGTAAAATTGTTTGTTTGTGAGGTATGCAGCAAAGAATTTTCGAGAAAACAAAATTTTAGCAGACACCTCTTAATTCACACTGGTAAGAAACCTTTTGTGTGTGACATATGCAACAAGAAATTCTCTCAAAAGAGTAGTTTAAGCACACATATGTTAATTCATACTGGTGAGAAACCCTTTGTTTGTAAGACATGCAACAAGAAATTCAGTCTAAAGGGTCCTTTAAGGAAGCATCTGTTAATACATACTGGTGAGAAACCTTTTGTGTGTGAAATATGCAACAAGAAATTCTCTCAGAAGTCTCATTTAAGTAGGCATCTGTTAATACATACTGATGAGAAGCCTTTTATTTGTGAGACATGCGACAAGAAATTCGCTCAAAAGGATCATTTAAGCAAGCATCTGTTAATACATACTGGTGAGAAACCTTTTGTTTGTGATATATGCAACAAGAAATTTGCTCTGAAGGATCGTTTAAGCAATCATCTGTTAATTCATACTGGTGATAAAGCTTTTGTGTGTGAAATATGCAACAAGAAATTCTCTCAAAGGAGTAGCTTAAGCAGTCATCTTTTAATTCATACTGGTGAGAAACCTTATATGTGTGAAATTTGCA
The DNA here is from genome assembly GCA_964019185.1 of Maratus speculifer. Classification (NCBI taxonomy): domain Eukaryota; kingdom Metazoa; phylum Arthropoda; class Arachnida; order Araneae; family Salticidae; genus Maratus; species Maratus speculifer. The sequence continues at coordinate 1,828,618 of CAXHSM010000047.1, read as the reverse complement.
ACAAGAAATTCTTTTGTAACAGTCATTTAAGAAAACATTTATTAATTCACACTGGTGAAAAAGCTTTTGTGTGTGAGATATGTAACAAGAAATTCTCTCAGAAGTCTCATTTAAACAGGCATCTGTTAATACATACTGATGAGAAACCATTTCTTTGTGAGACATGCAACAAGAAATTTTCTCTGAAGTGTAATTTAAACAGACATCTTTTTATACATACTGGGGAGAAATGTTTGGTGTAAAATATATAACAAGAATTTATCTTAAAAGACTGTTTTAAGAAAACTTTGCTCAATCTATATTATTGAGCCTATTTATGCGAGATATAAAAAAAAAAAAATCTGAAAAGCCATCTGTTTGTTTTTTGGCTGCTATATATTGTTAATTGCGATTAAATCATTTTTATATTTCTTGTGTTTAGAAAATTCGGCAAATTCTAGTATTAAAATAGTATTTTACTTAAAATATTAGACTAACTGAAATGAAACGACGAAAACTAATTTTTTTTTTTCAATTTAAACTTCTAAAACGGCAAGTAAGGTTCTTCAAAATCATTTTTGGGGAACCATATTTTATATTTATTAGTCTTTATCTTTACAAGTAGATCGAACCCGAGTCTCCCAGATTACATATTAAATAAGAAAACTATACTTTTTTTTTTATAAATTGAAGGCCCTTATTTTAAAATTGAAACATGTAATATGCTTTTTAGATAGGCAACTGACACTAAAAAGTGTTTTTAATCTTTTAAGCATTATGTAGATTTTTTCATTCTTTTCTAATGTATAAAATAACTGAGAAAAGCATTAATATGAAGATTTGTATTTCATAACTATATATATATTTTTTATCTCATACAATTAAAAAAATTAAGATTAATTTCAATCTTGTGTTACATCATATGGCTAAACCGTTTACAGGGTTAAACGAAAAATATTGATTATAGAATCAAATAAAACTTTGAGTTTATCAAATGTAATATTTCCGTATTAGATGCATGTCTAAAGTTATCAGTCGAAGATTTTTTTACTTTCGACAACCTTTTTGTTTCTGGTCATTTCATTGCTTCGAGCGTGTATTTCAATCACAATGTCTGTTAAACTTGTATCTATTTATACTATTTTATTTAATTATGTATCGAGGACGTTTTAAATTTACTATAATATACAGGGTGTTTCTCTACCAGACCGACAAACTTTGAGGGAAGATAGTAGACACGAAGACAAACATTATTAAATAGGAAACCATGGGGCGGGCTTCTGTAGGAGCTAGGGGCCATTAAAGTTTAAGGTCCAAAATTTTATACGATGATAAAAAACGGAAAAAAGAGTCGATTCGTTTGCGGTTTTCACTGAAATCATTCTTTATATCATGATTTTTTTAGAAAAAAATTTTAAAGGTTACTTTCAAAAATTGTCGATAGAGGGCGCTTTAGACTTTAGAGTAACGAACAATTACTTTTTACCGTTATTTTATGCATGGGGTTGAAATTATTCTAAAGTTTAAACTTTAACTTAAATTTTAAGCCCAAAATGGGAAACATTGGGATCGGGTAACTAGCGAAAATTGAACTGTGAACAGAGGGGGAGATTTTAAACGCTCATAAATGTCGGACAAACAAATGGATTTCGTTGCGGTTTGCGTGTAAGTCATTTCCTTGGTAATTATTTTAATCAAAATGACATACAGTTTTGGTGTCCTCATTTTTTTATAGAGGGCGCTTTCCATACGTCCCTGATATTTCAATGGCATTACTCCTTGTTGTTTTACTACCAGACCAACATACTTCCAGGAAGTGTTAGCGATGCAAAGACGACTCGGAATCACACAGGAATGTAACGTTGGAAATGCCTTTTTTGCGAGTTACGGTTAAAGGAAGCAGAGAAAAGAAAACAGAAACAGCAGAGAAAGACCAACACGTCAATGTGACAGAAAACTGTTCATTTAAATGTTTTACTACAAAAGGTGTTCGAAATTACGACCAGAAGTACTCCAGCATGCTGGACAGTGGCGTCGCGTGGAATTCCTCACGCTTTGAAAGATTCCTGGCATCTCTGATAATTTTCTGGCAGATACAGAAATACCAGCTGCAAGGTCTTCAACTGATGTTACGGGAGTCGCATACACCCAATTTTTCATTTGACCCCAGCAGAAGAAGTCCATACATGATAGGTCCGGCGATCTGGCAAGCCATGAACCGGGGCACCACGACCTATTCACCACTATCCATATGTTACTTTGAAGTGTCGGCAAACGTCATTGGTAAAATGTGTAGGAGCCCTATCGTGCTGTTCATCGTTCAAATACTTTATTCTGCTACCTTTGGAACCGGTTCGCGAATGATTACTTCAAAGTGATCCCTGCTCAGGCGCATTACCGTTTAGCGCCATCTACCGCAAGGAAACCGCAGCGCCATCTATCGTCGCTGTTAAACTTGCCGGGCTGCTTCTGGCCGTAATAATTTCGAACACCTTTTCTAGTAAAACCTTTAAATAAACTGTTTTCTGTCACATTCACGTGTAACTCTTTCTCTGCTGTTTCTGTTACTTTTTCTCTGCTTCCTTTAACCCTAACTTGGAAAAAGGCATTTCCAACGTTACATTCCTATGTGATTCCGAGTCGTCTTTGTATCCCTAACACTTCCTGGAAGTATGTTAGTCTGGTAGAAAAACAACCAGGAGTAATGCCATTGAAATATCAGAGACGTGTGGGAAGCGCCCTCTATCAAAAAATGAGGACACCAAAACTGTATGTCATTTTGAATAAAATAATTACCAAGGGAATGACTTACACGCAAACCGCAACGAAATCGATTTGTTTGTCCAATATTTATAAGCGTTTAAAATCGCCCCCTCTGTTCACAGTTCAATTTTCGCTAGTTACCCGATCCCAATGTTTCCGATTATGGGCTTAAAATTTAAGTTAAAGTATAAACTTTAGAATAATTTCAACCCCATGCACAAAAGTACGGCAAAAAGTATTTGTTCGTTACTCTAAAGTCTAAAGCGCCCTCTATCGGCAATTTTCGAACTTAATCTTTAAAAAAAAATCATGATATAAAGAATGATTTTAGAGAAAACTGCAAACAATTCGCGCAACAATTACTGCAAACATAAAGCGCCCTCCATCGACAATTTTTTAACGTAACCTTTAGAAAATTTTCCTAAAAAATCGTGATATAAAGAATAATTTTAGTGAAAACCGCAAACGAATCGACCCTTTTTTCCGTTTTTTATCATCGTTTGAAATTTTGGACCTTAAACTTTAATGGCCCCTAGCTCCTACAGAAGACGTTTGCGCCCCATGGTTTCCTATTTAATAATGTTTGTTTTCATGTCTACTATCATCCCTCAAAGTTTGTCGGTCTGGTAGCGAAACACCCTGTATTAGCCGGAAACAAATCTCGAACTCTTTACATTGTTTTAAGAGCATATAGATTATTCTTTCGTAATCGAGATTCATGCGGTAGAGATAAATTTAAAAATAATTCACACCTGATTTTTTTTTAATTCCAGCCAATCAGTGTACTGAAATACAGTTTCCAAACAAATTACATTTCAAAGTATTTTTTTCTTATTTAGTAGTGTAAAAATTTAAATTGTTTGATTACTCGTCAAATTTGTGTTTTTTAATAATTTTACCTTTTTCACAATTTATTTGCTTATTTATTCATGCAGTTTTAATTTTATAATGGAAAATTATGCAATATTTATATACTTATATATAAATTCTGTATTAGTATTTCTTAATGGAGATACGTGGTAGAGATTAAAATGAAATGCTTTAAATATATAAAGTCGTAATAAGTGAGTCAAATAAGATACAGTTTTCAATCAAATTGCATTTGAATGTAGATTTGGTTTCTTATACGACGAAATACGCATATTTTCTAATAAAAATTGAAAATGTGCGATGATTAGAGGATAAATAAAATTCCAGTAATGAAAACTGCAAAACGTCATTTCATCGTGAAATGTCGCTTTTCGCAAAATGACAGGAATATATTTGTTCGTTATAATATAGATAGATTTGTTGTGCATTTGAAAAATCTTACTCGCATAGTAAAATGCAAAAGTATAGAGATGACAGCACATGCATTTTTTTCAAAGAAATATTTTTCCAAAGTGAATTATATAAGTTTAAAATTCGTTTCATAAATTAAACTATACAACATTGCCTGACGCCACTTCGACGTGCAAAGAATCTGCTGTATATCAAGAATTGTATTTGATAAATAGCCATATATATTTTTTAAATCTTATACAATTCAAAAAATGAAAATTAATTTTAATCTTGTGTAAAATCAACCTTTGAATTAAAATATTATATGATGAGAAAATATTAATAGGCCGCTTAAAGGGTTAAACGGAAAATATTAATTATAGAATCAAATACAGCTTTGAATTTATCAAAAGTCATATTTCCGTATTAGACGCATGTCAGAAGTTATTAGCCGAAGATTTTTTTACTTACGACAGCGTTTTTGTTTCTGATCATTTCAGTGCTTCGAGCGTAGATTTCAATCACGTTGTCTGTTAAACTTGTATTTATTTATATTATTTCATTAAATATTTATCGAGGAAGTTTAAATTTTGCTATAATATATTAGCTGGAAACAAATTGCAAACTCTTTACATTGTTTTAATTGCAAAAAGATTAATCTTAAGTCATGGAGTTTCATGTGGTAAAGATAAATTTAAAAATAATTCACACCTGATTTTTTTAAACTACAACCAATCAGTAAAGTGAAATATTTTTTTCGAACAAATTACATTTCAAGTTATTGATACTTTCTTGGCAGGGTAAAAATTTAAATTTTTTGATTACATGTTAAATTTGTGTTTTTTAATCACTTTATCTGTGTTTTTCTCCATTAATTTTCATATTTATTCATGCAGCTTCAATTTTATTATGGACTAGCAAAAGCCATGCTTTGTTTGGATTCGCGAAGCATTATTTCATTAGATAACTATTTGAAAGTAACAATATTTTTATGTTATTTGATACTACTTGATTATCCCGTCAACCAAAAAGATACCGCCAAACTAAAAGATTAAATGCCTATAATGATGATAAAAAATGTCACATTCTCTTAATATTAAACTTGTATCACGTTCGTTACGCCATCGAGTGATTTTTAATATGAAGTTTTATTTGTATTCTTATTAATGCTTTATTAATTAATTTATTCTTTTGTTATTTAAAATAAAAATTACACCAATTTGTTTAATTTGACTAATAGTTTGGCGATTTCTATAATTTGGCGAAATTGATTGACGGGATAACCAAGTAGTACCTAGTATTTTTGAATCTTTACTAAGCAAAAACGCTACCTTATATTTTGGCGTATTTTAATTTTAGTAATGTAAATTCAATCAAATAACTAAGAATTTCCTCGGAATTTATTATTTATGACATAAAACTGGTATAAATATGCATTTTTTCCATGCAAAATTTGTCATTTTCTTTTAAATTTTCAACTAAAAGCTCTTTTTTAGAGATTTTTTTCATTTTCCATCTTGATTTCTAACAAAAATGGGTATTACTTGGTTATCCCGTCGACCAGTTTCGTCAAATAATACAAATCGCCAAACTATTAGCCGAATTGTAAAAATTGACGAATATTTTAAAATAACTAAAAAACAAATAAATTTGTAAAACATTAATAAAAATAGAAATAAAAAGTCGAATTAAAAACCACTTGATGACATAACCAGCCCTTGTATTACCTTTAATGTCAAGTAATGTGACATTTACGATAATTTATTATTGACATGTAATCCTGAAATTTGGCGTTAGATTTTTGGTCGACGGTATAACCAAGTACTATCCAAAAATATACTGTGATATATTATCTATGGAATGAGGTAATAAAGTACAAATACCTGTAATATCTTGATGAAAATTAATAATTTGCCCTCTGTATTCAAGCTAACCCCCTATAATACAGTAATAACTGGATGAACTTGGGTAATTAGTTTCTCTTCAACGAAAACTAAGCTCTTTATTATTTTGGGATATAGACCAGGATCCATATTATTAGCTACAGAAAAAAATATTTAGTTCATTATATACTATACATTTATGGCTAATCTTACAAAATCCGTCAGATTGAATATGCATGCCAAACCAAGGACAATGACAAATTTTACAAAAATATAATTTTAAATTTTTTTGTGCATCTTCGAAATTTAAAGCATTTTTCCGAGCATATGCATTCTCTGTCAGAAGAGATTTGTCATGTCGTTCTTTTGGCATAGATCTCATATAAGCACCACATTGGCGCTTTTTTTTTTCAGACGGCAATATTATATACGCACCGGGGTATTTAACTGGCGACAAAGTGTCGTTATTTTGCTCGATATGTTAACCGAGTGTTGATTATTCATTAATAAATTGTTTATTTACTTTTATTTACTTTTTTAAAATTATATAAATTGTTTTATTCTATAGATATTAATTAAACTTTTTAAAATTTATTGTTATTCCCTTTTTAAAAATTTATATGGTAACTGGTATTCGAAAACGAGGATTTTGTCAAATTGGCATTGGAAAATATCGCGTCAATGTGGTGTGTATATAACATCTGTGCTGTTGTTTTTTAGGCTGATATCTAGCCTCTTGCCTTAAAGCTATATCATATTCGTGTTCTTTTCAACCAGTAAGTGTAGGTTTTCTACGCATTTTTTAAGTTAGACCTAAAAAATGGCCTAATACATTTCATAAATTGTTTTTAATGACAAACTATTTAAAAATAATACTACATATATGAATATTATAATATATGTGTTTCATTTGGTTAAATTTTCAACCTTCGAATTCAAATAACTCTTTATATAACGAATTTAACAATTAATTTTATTTGTTAACTATTTGGAAATAGTTGTTGTTCTTGGTAGAGAATTGGGAAATCTGAAGCATATATGAATCTTTTTATTGGTTAAATTCCGCAACTTATTTTATTTCATTCGTTTCAAGTTTAATGTCCAAAAATGGAATACTTTTGTTTTTTATTTTATTCGTTTTCTGTTTAGTCCAAGTTTAATGTCCAAAAGCGGTATACTTCTGTTGCCACGATCACAAAAAGAATAATAAAAACTTTTTAAAAATTAGTAATTTAAAAACAAATTTTGATAAAAATTTCAAACAAATTTCATTAAAAAGTGCATTTTTTTCTCTACGCATTGATGTAATAATTTAAAACGTGGGAAGTTTAGTAGTTTAAAAATTTGCAATTCCAAAAATTGTAAAACTGAAATTTCATTTAAAATTTGTGATGGTTCCAGGAATATTAATATTTAATCCATGTCGTACGTAATATAAGACGCTCAGAAGTCAGTCGGATTAACTCCATCAAATAAAAATGCGCATTTTAAACAGTTAAAGTTGTCTATCTATAAATTACATTTTTTTAAATCATTGGTCCAAGAATATTAATGTTTAATGCACGGCGTACGTAATATATGACTCGTTATAATCGCCCTAATAGATATGTTTATTATCATTACTAATTTAAATATAGAATTTCTTTGAAAATATCATTTTCCAAATAGTCGTTGTAATTTCTTAAATTACAATTTTTTTAATCCCTTTTATTTAAAATCCCTTTTACATATATTTATTGCATTATTATTATTTTTTTTTATTTTTTTTTTAAAGAAAACCAGTAACCATTTTTTTTTTACAATTCTTTTGTTGCCATTGAATAAAATCATAATACAATTCTTTTAATATGCGTAATTGTCGTCAGCGTAAATGATTTTGTCGGAATAAAGAAAATACATTTTATTTATTTAATTAATCGTGATTCTATCTGTACTTGTTAACTCCATGGTTTACTTTCTCTTCTGAAAATATACATGTTCCATTTTTTATTTCCAAAAATGCGTCCGTAATGGAAAAGCATGTAAAATAAATTAATTAAAATAATAATTTTTAGAAACGTTATTCTGTAAAAAAAATAATATTCTGCAAATCTACAGATCATAATTTATTTTTGTGTTTAATTTTGAGTCAAAATACTGAATAGTTTTTTTTTGTAATGTGTACGACAAATTGTAATTTGAGTGGCCTAGTAGAGGATTCGCTTCGCTCATCCTAAAAAATATTCGGAACAGTATTGATAGACTTATGTGTAAATTGTGTATTAGTACATCTTAATGGAGATAAGATAACAGAAATTAAAATGAAATGCTTGAAAAATATAAAGTCTTAATAAGTGAGTCAAATGAGATCCAGTTTTCAATAAGATTGCATTTGAAAATAGATGTTTTTCCTATACGTCGAAATGAAGATTGAAAAGGTACGATGATTAGACGATTAAAAAATTGCAGTAACGAAATTTGCAATAAGTAATTTCATCGCGAAATGTTGCCTTTCGCATAATGACGTCAGGGCTACGCACGGATTCATTTGTTTGTTATAATATGGGTAAATATGCTGGGCACATAAAAAATCTTACGTGCAAAGTAAAATGCAAAAGTAACAAAACGACAGCATATGTATTTTTTCAAAGAAATTTTGCTCCAAAGTTGACAAATTTTAAATTCGTTTTATAAATTAAACTACACAAACATTGCCTGACGTCACTTCAACGTGAAAAGAAGATGCCGTGTATTGCGTGTAACACGTACCTTAATTTTTATGAATCATGCCAAACGGAATTTCCAATTACATTTTAAACCTTAGATATTAGGGAAATATGACATTGGAGTGAAAAGGAATCACTTCGAGAACATATTTCAGTTTTAAGACTTTAAACATATGATAATATATATACAGTAGACTCCCTCAAATCCGCACAGCTTGGGACCAGAAGTTGTGCGGATTTTAGAATTTTGCAGATTTCTGGTCATCGCTTTGTTTACATATTTTAAACAGTAATTTGAGTGCAATTAATAGTGCAATTGGAACTATAACGAATGCTTACAATGTAATAAAATATTAAAATAGGTAATAAACTAAAATAGTAAAAATTTAGATAATTTATAAATTGATTAAAGTTCTAATAGGAAAGGTCAAGTTAATAATCAATAGAGTATGATTAATTATTCATTATTAAAGATTAAATGTATTTTTCCAAAATTATTCAACAAAACTTGCCTCATAAAGTTACATTACTCATTCACATCAAAATCATAAAATAATAAGTTTTTTTTTCCAAGTTTAGCCAGGCTTAATAAAAAAAAAAATCTTCATTAATGCATTGGATATTTAGTAAGAAGATTGTGATTACTAGTAATATCAGCACTATCTTGAACTTTTTCAGTAATAAATTTATTCTTCCTTCATGAAAAAGCACGAACTCAGTCATATTAACAAAAATTACAAAATAAAAAACATATGGAATTGATACTTAACTAAAAAAAATCAAATTCCCAATATCCAAATTGAATGTTTCATTGTTTACGTCCATAAAATATGCGCGGATTTTAGAGAGTTGTGGATTTCTGGTTTGCGGATATGAGGAAGTCTACTGTATATATATATATATATACACTGGTGTGCAAAATTTAAGGACGAGTCCCAAAATGCCAATTTTAAAAGGATTTTCAAGCGACACTTTTCATGCGAATATTCAAAAGGAAGTAATATAATTCGAATAGTTACTATCCTTGCACAATAGCTAGTCCATATAACATCTCATTCAGGTCATACATTGTCACAAGAGTCACAGTCACTACGGCGAAACAAAAAATAGGAAATTCCAAATGTCTCTTTTATGAGTCTCAAATGACTTCTATGTTAGACTCCACTGACAGGTCACTGCGACTGCTGCTTTGTGTCGAGTCACCAGGTGATTTTATAATGTCGTTTTATTGAGAATCTCCTGTGACTGTCATTTGTAGACTCAATTTCAAAGTCATTGTGAATGTTACATTATGATAAACTCACAAATAATGTCACATGGTGACTTTCTGTCACAAGATTTTGTCAAATAGTACACTGAACCTACTGTGAAGTAACCACTTTGAAAAGTAGTGAAAAGTCACCAAAAAAAAGTATTTATAAAAAAAATTTATTTTGCCAATTTTGTTTTTTATAGATTTGTTGTAATAATTTTTGTATCAGTTTCAATAAAATTGTTTTTTCTTTTATTTTGCAGTGTTATTATACATTATTAAAAAATTTTGAGTATTTATATTTCCAACATTTTTGAAAATGTCTCCATTTTAAGAACACAAACATTATATCCCCTTGGCATCACTGAATGTCTATACATTAGAGTTTCTTAAGAGTTTTAGAATAGAGAGATTTTCTTAAGAGTATAAGGAAACATCTACATACAATTTTTGTATGGTTACGAATAATTGACATTTTTACTATTTGGGTGGCAGAAATTTTACTGACATTTAAATCCATAGCAATTTGCAGCACTACTTGGTTATTCCGTTGACCAATTTCACCAAATTATTTAAATCGTCAAACTAATAGCCAAATGATGAATGTTGACATATTTTTTATTTTAAATAACGAAAAAACATAATATTAGTAGAATATTAATAAAAATACAAGCAAAAATTCGAATTAAAAATCATTTAATGACATTTTAAACACGTGTATCATATTTAATGTCACTGAGTGTGACATTCACGATCATCGGTTATTGGCACTTAATCTTATAATTTGGCGATAGTTTTTTGGTCGACGAGCTAACCAAGTAGTACCCAATTTTCTCATTATGGCTTTGTTTATGACCATGATTATTTTTATCAAAATAGCCTTGTTTGGCTATAGTATGTCTTTGATGTTTTTCTAATCTTTTGTTTTACGTATGCTAAGGAATTCAAACTCTTATTTTTTATACGGCATAAAATATCTGGCTTTTTGTTTCTTTCTACAGATGATAAATTAACCCTTTACTGTGCCATGTCTGTCACATAATCTAAAAAAATTATAATTTTCATTATTTGCCATAAATTCCACTAACATGATCAATGTAACTGATCAAGAAAAATCCAAAGATTGTATAAAACTTATCTTGTTCATATCAGATGGCTGCATTAGATAAAAAATTAGAATTTGTTCGCAGGGGGAAAAAATCTATGAAGTTATTAAGGTAAGATTTATTTGCATTATTTTTACTAAATATTTCAGAATATTAATATAAAAATGTTGCGGAGTGTTAAGCAGAAAAAAATTAATTTAAGTTCATTCAGTTGAAATGTAGAGCTTTACAATATTTTAAAATCCTAAGTCTGTTCTCGTGGCACATACCATATAACATCCAATTTTCACATTTTTTTTTTTTTTACAATTTTTTGCATTATTAGCCCGATATATCGATTTAAATATATATCTATAGAAAATTTCTACAATAAAGGATTAATCGTTAGTTATGTAAATTGCATCCCTTCTGTCTAATCGTTAAAAGGGTACTAATTGCCAAATTATACTTATTGACATAATTTTTATTTTAAATAACGAAGAAAACAAATAATTATTAGAATATCAATAAAAATACAAATAAAAAGTCGAAATAAAATCACGCCATGACGTTTCAAACACCTTTATCGTATTTAATGTCAATGGACGTGACATTCATTGTCATCCATTATTGGCATTTAATATTAGAATTTGGCGATAATTTTTTGGTCGACGGGATAACTTAGTAGTACGGTAAAAAGTGAAATTGATTTTAAGAATTAAAAAGCTCACATTTATGACGTCATATTGGAAATGAAACAGGGATTTCGAAGTATTTGGTATCAAGACAGAAAGCATGTACAGAATTCAGTTCTAGATGTAAAAAAAAGTTAACGATTTGGAAATGAGGCAGACGATTTGGAAATGGATCAATGAAAATCTATGCAAAATCCAATGGAGAAATGAAAATCTACCTAGATACCGCGGAGGTAGATAAATAGAGTTTTTAACTGAGGGTGGTTTTGGAGTCTAGGTATCATGATCGGTATAGATCTGGAAAAATAAATCAGAAATTCCTACGTAGTGGAGAACGTAATAGTTTGTATTTCATCAAATAAAATTTTGTTCAAAAATCTAATTTAATTTTGAGGCCCTTTCACAGTTTTGCAGAATTGCTAAATTATAACTAAAGTGCTTCAACACTAGCTCATCCTGCTTGCACATATGAAGCCAACATTATGTTTAATCTTGAACTAGTTATACACTCAAATTTTTCATCACCATATTCTTTCTTAGCATAAAATGGAACTATTACAACAATTTAATAAGAAACATGAAACTTACGATGTGAATATGCACTAATATATTTTTTTGCGTCAAAGGAAGAGAGAGAGAAATATAAGCCCCTCAGACGTTCTCTTGAGCGCCCCCCCCCATAGTTCACTTCTAGCTATGGCCCTGGGTAAACTACATGAGTAATTGTGATACGATACCGCATAAATGAAGTTCTGATGATGGTGCCCTCAGTTAATTTTGAAATGTGCTCATCTGAATGCAGTAGTTATTAAAAAACTTGTGATATTAAACAAAACCATAATTTGCGGAACAAATAAAAAAAAAAAATTTATTTCCTGCACTATTTAAGCCCGAGAAGGAACAGATATTAAGATATTTGATTTATTTTTTTCATAATTTAGTATTACATTTTTGTATCAAATAATTTAAATTATGTGAACGTTAAAAAAATAAAAATGAAATTCAAACAATATGGTACTTAAAAACCATAAATCTTAGATTCCGTTCAAACGAAATCGAAATAAATCTTAGACTTTTTTCCTAACTCGACTTGCAAATATTTATATTGCATATTTTGTATTACATTTACGGTAGGTGTAAACAAAAGGAATACGCAATCTAAAAAGCAAATGTTCAGAAAATGTCTGAGATTTATTTCGATTTCATTTGAACGGGATCTAAGATTTTGGGTGGTTAAGTAACATATTGTTTGAATTTCATTTTCATTTTTTAATGTTCACTTGGTTTAACTTATTTGTTACCAAAATTTAATTTTAAATGTCGAAATAAATAAATCACTTATCTTAATATCTGTCCCTTCTCGGGCTTAAATAGTGTAGGAAATAAATTTTGTTTTTTTTAAATTTGTTCTGAAAATTATGTTTTTGTTTAATATCTCAAGTTTTTTAATAACTATTGCATTCAGATGAAATCATTTCAAAATAAACTGAGGGTATTATCTTCAGGACTTCCTTTATGCTGTATCGTATCACAATTACTGATGCAATTTACCCAGCGACATCGGAAACGAACATTGGTGCTTGTATATTACTTTCGAATCTGATAACAGGAACTTGGCTGTCTCCATATGACAGTAGCAACATTCTATACTGTTAAAAATTTAGAACATTTATTGCATCGTCACTCCATACTTTTTATAAAATATATCTATTTTGACCAATGAGAATGCTCCATAATACAGTGAAATAATCGTTTTTTATAAAAGTATCTGAGTGACGATGAAGTAAAAGTTTAAGATTTTTAACAGTGTATGTTCAGACTGTGATTTGGCACACACAGTTTTGTGAACTACCCAAAATGTGGAAATTTTCTATTTCAAAACTTGACGACTGTCGAATGAATGAGTACTATTATATGAGTGCAAGAAGTTAATTAACTTCACTTTAATGGCAAGCTCATAAAAATATTTCGCCATTTTCTTTTCTCTACACTGTTAAAAATTTAACCTATTTGTTGCAGTGTCACTCCAAAGCTTTTATAGAATATCTCTTTAATGACCAATGAGACTGCTCCATAACACAATAAATTAACCATTTTCTATAAAAGCGGTGGAGTAACGCTGCAGGAAATGGCTTAAATTTTTAACAGTGTAGACTCGTCTTAACCTATCAAATATCCCCGCATATTATCCCTTTGATATCGAGGAATTCCGTCAGAAGACAATTGAAAGCATTCCTATATTTAACTCGATAACTGAACCTGAATCTCAAGACAGTATCGATGCACATAGCAATGCACTTTTATTTCTTTGTGCCTCCTGCATAGAAAGGACCCTGATACGCATGCACTTGTGCTCTGACATATAAGGGTACTTTAAATGTGGATTTTCAGCTCTTTGACACCTATTTTCGATGTGGGTAAGTATCGATGCAGATTTTTCATTTTGATGTACACTGTAAAAAATTTGAACCTTTTGCTGCATCCTCACTCCTTCCCTTTTATAGAACATCTCTGTTTTGACCAATGAGAATGCTCCATAATACAGCGAAGTAATCGTTTCCTATAAAAGTGAAGGAGTGATGATGCAGCGAAAGGATCAAATTTTTTGCAGTGTATGATCCATATTTTTTTCACTGTTTTGCGAAACGAGATTGACCAATCGGAAGCCTGCATTTTTTCAAACTTTTCACTGTTTGAAGCGCGGCTAACGAGAAAAACAGGTACCGCGGTGCATTCCAGGTATCTTATTTTACAGACTGCTGGAACGTGATGCTCGAATATACCAATGCGGGTGCGCTACGTCATTCTAGCGATCTGTAAAAAAAGATACTTGCACTGTAAAAAATTTTACCCTTTTGCTGCATCGTCACTCAATCGCTTTTATAGAAATATCGCTCTTTTGACAAATAAGAATCCTCTGTAATACTGTGAATTTATTGTTTCCTATAAAAGCAATGGAATTACGATGCAGCAAAAGGGTAAAATTTTTTACAGTGTGGGATTCACCGCGGTAGCCTGCCTTTTTCATTAGCCTTGGTTTGAAGTAAACAGCGAAACGTTCACAAAAATGCAGGCTTCTAATTGGCCAATATGATTTCGCTAACAGCGAAAAAGAATCTTGGCGGGATCCAATACACTGTTAAAAATTTGACCAATTTGCTGCAGCGTCACTCCACCGCTTTTATAGAATATCTCTTTTATGAACAATGCGAATGCCTCGAACCACTGTAAAGTAACCGTTTTCTATATAAGCGGTAGAGTGACGTTCCAGCAAATGGATCAAATTTTTAACAGTGTAAATTTTGTGCTATTAACGAAACAGATCGACCAATTAGAAGCCTGCATTTTTTGCGAAATTGTCTTTAATAATTTTTGATTGGACGAAATTTATTTTTACACAATTAGTATTTTCGAAGAAAAGTTGTGGAAGCGCGTACAAAATGTGGGAAAATGTCTAGTAAATAACTCGTTTAATGTTAAATTCCGTATTAAAATAACATTACGGACTCGCACTGGAAATAAATAAAGCATAGCACTGCCGTGCTATGCTTTAATGTTGGCACTCATACTACAAAAGAGTTTAAGCACGTTTCTAACTACGGAACCTATATGGAACCTAGCTATACCTTTCTAGCTATTGTGGAAATCTGGATTTTAAATATGTTATGCATGTTCTTTATTGTTTAGTTACATGTCTTCTATCATTTTAATAAAACGGGAAAATTCTTTCGTAAAGCATTGGAAACGATTTCATAATTTCTGGTTGATATAGGGTTTTGCATTCTTATTCCTATATACTGTCAATTCTTTTGTCAAAAGAAAATATCCTAACTTCATTATGACGTCATTGCCAATGTATGTAGTTATATTTAAAGGTTTTTTTTCCTGGCTATGGCACCATTAATATTACAGGAGTTGTGCTGATGTTCATATGTCAGTGTAATAGAATGATAGTTACCCTGGAGATTTACATAGAATTATTCAAATGACTTATGGTCGACAATAGAAAATAGACCCAAAACCTTATGCTAAGGGCGCGTTCACAGTTAGAAAAGCGAGTTACTCGGAAAATTCGGGATTGTCGTTATACTGGTTTTTCGATGTAAGGTTGGGTTAAAATGACTGAATGCTTTCGGGAAAAGTTATGGGTAATTTTTATTTACGTTAACAAACATAGATGCAGCTGGGCTTTTGATAATGCTGATAGACTATTCCTTAGGTGAGAAGATTGTGATATTTTCTCAATTATAACTCTTTTTAGAAAGGGAAACTGTTCCAGAAATCAATTTTTATGCATACAGAGACGAGATAGCACAGAAATTTTACAACACGAGTGAAATACTACCGGGAATTCCACACAAAAAGCGGGTGCAATGGAGCCAACGGGATTCGAACCCAAAAGCGCCTATGCTCGCAAGCGAAAAGCGGCATAGATATTCCAATTAATAGTCCCCTTTAATGATAAACAAATGATAAACAAATCAGATTTCCCAACCATGTGATCGCTTTATCTAACAAAATCTCATAGGTAATGTGGGTTACCCGAAGTCTGGGTAATTTCCAGCTCTGAACGCAGAAAAAGTCACGTGGTGTTGGTCTTGGAACCCTTCGGATACTCCATTGGTAACCCTACGTAACCCAGGTTGCAGTCCATGAACGCGCTCTGACTTGCCCACTAATCATCTTATAAAAATGTGACTTGTTTTCTAACAATTGATTACTAATAATGTCTACTAAAAAAAGCAATACTATTTAGAAATTGTTAAACAAGCAATCGACGCATCAGGTATCTGTGTAGGAAATAATTGAATCCTTTAAAGGATACATCACAAACTTTTATATTTAAAGTAGAACGTTTCTCAAAATATTTGTTTTTAAAACATAATCCTTTAAAAAAGAATTTTTTTTGTCCTAAAAATAGACTTTTCACTAACCTCTCCAATCAATAAGACAACTTTCTTTTTCCTGTTTTTTTTTTTTTTTTTTTTTTTTTTTTGTAAATTATATTTATAAGCTATGTATATTTTTAAAATAATTTAAAGCAATGAATTGTAACTCATACATTTTTAACAGAAATTTATTTATATAAACTTCAAATATGTAAGTACATGATGTACAAGTATGATGTACATTTTGACAAAAGTCATTACTGGGAAAAGATTTATACATATGCAAATATGTGTACGTATATCAAACTTTAACCTCTCTAATTCATTTGCATCCTGTAAGAGTCCCCAAGATATGCACACTTATGAACAAGGAAAGTTCTGGAGGGTCCTCAAGCGAGATAAGCGATTTTAAAATTTGGAATATCTTATCTGATGTGCGTTTCAGGTCGAGGCTCGTTTTTTTTTTATTCAAGTCACCCTGCTTTTACGTTTTTATTGATTTAAAGGTAAAAATGATATTAAAGGCTATAAAATGTAAACAACATTTTATAGTTCCATAAAATATCAATTAAGTTTCCTTTCATTCGGTTTCGAGTTGACGAAAATTTTTGGTCACCTTTCTGTTTGGCTTTCAATCAAAACTTTGGGTTTGTTTGTAGACAACTCTATCTATTCAGACTCTAGTAGAGGGGGGGGGGAGCAAAAATTTTTAATGGATTTATTTGAAAAGTGAAGTCATTTCAAGTAAAATTCTTAGTAAGACTCAATTCTTTGACTGCAGTGACATGCAGTGAAACCTCCTTGTGCGACCAGAACTATTAAGCAACTACCTCCTTGAACAACATTTTTTTTTTCTTGGAACGAAATTTATTCCCATAGGCTTAATATTGATTTTACCTCCATTCACAGACCATCCCAGTTGAACTCCTTCCATGATTCCAATTTTTTTTAAGTAAATGAAACAAATTCCATTTTTTCTGGGTTGCTTGAAGAAGGTTTTATTCGAAAATTGATTTTAGAGAGTGCATTAATCATCAAACTTCTAAACTAAGTTTAGATTATTTTTTGTATTCCGATAACTTTTAAGTGTTTAATCCCTTTTGCGCCTTTTTAGACAATGAATTTCACTCTCATGACAAATTATCTGTGACAGACAATAAACTCTCTTGCCAAATTTTGTCAGGAAATTTTGAAACAAATAGATAAATTAATGAGATCATCCTTATTTCATCCCTTCCAAATATAATTTCATTTATATACTGAATTTCGAAAGGACTAGGAAATAAAAGTTATAAAAGATAAAATCGTAAAATCAAAGCAAATGCCAATGTATTCATTTTTTAAATTCTGCAGAAATTAATTTATGTAATTAACATTTTTATTGATATTTAAATTTTTATGATTTTCCTAATTGAAAAGAAAAATTAGTAACATTAATAGTTACCTTTTTTCTAAAATAGAAATTTAAATTTAAACAAGACCTCCATGAAGAGACCAGTTTCCAGAGCAACCAATTTTTATTGGAACGGAACATCGTCGCTCAAGGGAGGTTTTACTGTGCATATGTATGTATATGTATGCACACGTAAGAATACCATGGTATATTAATATCATATGTGTTGTTATATGTTTAAAATCTCCAATTAAACATTTTCATAACAACATTGTATTCTTCTATAACTTTTTTAAAACACTTTCTTTTAAAATCTTTACTATTTATAATTTTTGATGCTAAAATATTTTTTTAAAAGTTCTAGAAAGGCAAAATTATTCTCATATCATTCAAAACTTTAGCTTTTGTACATGCCGAAACTGAGCAGTTTTATTAGATGACAACAAAAATCTCGAATTTTTAAGATATTCTTAAATGTAAGGAAATAAGAAAACTGGAAAAACTATGAATATATTTGGTACTTATTAGCATCTTCTGCAAATGTTAGTTTTCAATTGTAAACAAGTTTACAAGTGTTACAAGTTAAGTTTACAAGTGTAAAGTTATTTTTGTAAAAAGTTGTGCATATATTTACATACAAAAAGACTAAATGCTGATCTTAACACTAAACTCTCCGCTTTCTGACACATTTCTAGTTTCATTTTTTGTTCTCAAAATCCTGAAAATGGTAGATGCTCTAAATCAAATTCTATGTAATCAATCAATTTATATCTATTTTTTTTTTAAAGCAGAAGTTTTTTCCCTCAAAAATGCCGTCTAATTTGGTGTTTTGTGCTGTATTTATATATGTGACAGTACAAGAAAGATTGTAAATGTCAATCAAGCGTTAATAACCCAACTTGTGATTCATTTTTCGAAAATTGAAGAAATCCACTCATTCCAAATCATTGCATTTTTTTCCTTTTAAAATACAAGTCCAAAACTGTGGCAGCAAATCTTGTGTTCTTGATATAGAGAACTATAGAGCAACTATAGAGACAAATATAGAGCAAGTTAGGATATTATGAAATGGTCATGCAATATGGAATACTTCAATAACAGATGCATATGGTGTTGCAGCCAAGCACAAAATTGCCAAACTACATGCTTCAGATAATCTTATACAGCCCGTAGGATGCCAAATATACAAAGCTTTCATATGAAACCTTTCCTAGACGAAATGTGCATCTCAAAGCATTTGAGAAATTACGTTCCTAAAATTGAATAAAAGCTCTATTTTAAAGTCAACTACTTCTTCTTCAATGTACTCTGAAACAATTTGACGTTTTGATTTAACGCCAGATGTCAGAATTATGCAAAAACAATTAATTTGGTACAAGACTGTTTGTGTCTACATCTTAAGATCAGTTATAATTCAGTGGATAATGCTTTGAAATTTATTAACTCTTTCAAGGGCGGTGGCTAGAGTGTCTACCTACCTAATTTTAATTCCAAAATTGAAAAATGGCACCAAGAATATTTTCATAAAATTTTGCTTTTCTAGCAAATTTGCAAAATAGAGGTTTTTTATTATCTAAGAAATTCGTTTGAATTTTCTAGTTTCAGTCAATTATTTCATCATTTTACGAACAAAATTCTTATGCCCCTGAAAGGGTTAAAAATACATCGGGGTGTCCTAAAATGGACTGAATTTGAATGAAATGGATTTTAAAGTTGAGTAACATGCAAAAGATCAGATTTTTTTAGCTTCTTGCACAATTGTTATGTAAGATGTCAGATTTTTTTTACTGCGATTCTAGATTT
>CAXHSM010000047.1:1752696-1808888 GCA_964019185.1 Maratus speculifer | reverse complement strand
ACTACATACTGATTATACAATTAAAATGCTGTCTAAGTTTAATAAAATGACATATAGTCCATTATTCTCTATAATCTGCAATATTCCATAATCCATGCAACCTTTGGCCCCAACTTGTGCGGATTATAGATCTTTAACTGTATTTACACTACAAGTGTATTCAAAAATCAGTTGTCAGTTTCAACATTTATTGCAAAATTTTATTAAAACCATAGTTTGTCCATCTTGTGACATCTCTAAGCATGATCTAACCACGCTGATATGGATTTCCTATCATTATTTTGATAAAAGGGAATTTTTGAAAAGCACAGCGTATTGGAACTGAAAGAAAAACTTTTCATTCTATTCGAACCTAGTGTAATCGTTTCAAGCAACTAGACAATTTGTTGCATTACAGTCAAGTAAGTAGGTTAAAAACATGTCAATAATTTAGGTAAAAAAAAGCACGCAAAAAAGTACAAAATAGTTCTATGATGGAAATTATTTTTGCCTTCATAGTTGATTTTTCTGTCGATCCGTTGAATAAGGAAGTCACTTAACAGTATTGAGAGAGTGCAGTTTTTTAATTCCTAGTGTACGATAAAAAGTCATCAAGGTTTACACCGTGGCAAGATATTTAAATCAAAATTGAAACATTTACAAATGCATTTTTGTGATGACTTTTTCATCAAAAAATTGTTTATTTTATTATATAATAACTTTAATAAACAGATAATCACAATTTTTTTTGTCAACAAATACAGTTGTACCTTATTAATATGAAATTTCATTTAACACAAAACAATACTGAGATCTCACTCGAAAATCATTGTATCACTTGTTCTAGGATTCAACCGTAGTTTCTAATGAAAGCTAGTCCTCAGCTTACAAATTCCCTTCACAAATGTGAAGTCTCTGGGCATTTGATGCATTCCTATATTAAAAATATATCCTCTGGAAATTAAATTTTTTTACTTGTGTGTCAAAATGGCTTTGTTTTTCTTAATTTGCAAAAATTTATAAAATATATACAGTAGACTCCCTCAAATCCGCACAGCTTGGGACCAGAGGTTGTGCGGATTTTAGAATTTTGCGGATTTCTGGTCATTGCTTTGTTTACATTTTTTAAACAGCAATTTGAGTGCTATTAATAGTGCTAGTGGAACTATAATCAATGCTTACAATATAATAAAATATTATAATAAGTAATAAACTGGAATAATAAAAAGTTAAATAATTTTTTTAATGATTAAAGTACTAATAGAAAAGGTCAAGTTAATAATCAATAGTGTATGATTAAATATTCATTATAAAGGTTAAATGTATTTTTCTAAAATTATTCAACAAAATTTGCCTCATAAAAGTACATTACTAATTCACATCAAAATCATAAAATAAGATTTTTTTTTTCAAGTTTAGCCAGGCCTAATAACCAAAAAATGTTGATTAATGCATAAATATATTTGGTAAGAAGATTGTGATTACCAGTAAT
This sequence comes from Maratus speculifer, assembly GCA_964019185.1. NCBI lineage: Eukaryota > Metazoa > Arthropoda > Arachnida > Araneae > Salticidae > Maratus > Maratus speculifer. The sequence continues at coordinate 1,807,417 of CAXHSM010000047.1, read as the reverse complement.
ATCAGCAATATCTTGAACTTTTTTCCAAAAAAATTTATTTTTCCCAGTGTTAGAAATTAGCAGTCGTTAGTCGTCAAATGCAACTAAAAAATTGAATTTGATGACTAGAAAATTATTCTTGGTCGTCAAATTTGACGCCTAGCTTTTTAAAAAATTTATTAGACATTCAGCTCCGAAAATTTAAAAAAAAATGGTCTAGTTTTTTTTTTTTTGCGACTATTTCTTAAAAAAAAATTTTCAAGAAATAGTCGCAAAAAAAAAAAAAAAAAAAAAAAAAAAAAATCATCAATTGCTTGTATACGAAATTGCCACTTTTGGCAAAAGATGGGAGAAAAAAATGATTTTTTTTTTAAATAACAAAAAAGCAAAAGTTTTTTATAGAATAGCGTAAAAAAAGGCAAATTTCTACAAAGTATTGCGAATAGAGATGCAAATTTCGTCAAAGAAATCGCAAGAAAAACGCGAATTCCATAAAATAATCGCAAAAAAAGTTAATTTCGTCAAAAAAATCTTGGGAAAAAGACAAACTTTGTTATAGAATTGCAAAAAAATGCAATTTTCTATGAAGGATCGTGAAAACAAATCTTAATTTCGTCACAGAATCTTTAGTAAAAAGCTAATTTTGTCAAAGAATTACAGAAAAAATAAGAATCTTGTCATAGGATCGCAATAAAGTCTGTTAATTCCATCAAAAACTCGCGAAAAAACGCAAATTTCTTCAAGGAATCCCAAATAATCAGTAATTTTCACCAAAGGGTTGCGAAAAAAACACATAATTAACAGGGGGTGGGTGTTCCCAGCCCAGCAGAAAACGATAAATTTTGTCAAAAGATTGCGAAAAAATACTGCCGATTTCGTCAACAAATCTCAAAAAAACATGGCAAGGCTTGTCAAAAGATTTAAAAAAACGGCAAATTTCGCCAAATGATTGGGAAAAACACGTCAAAGTTTGGCAAAAGATCGTGAAAAAGGCAAAATATTTTAAAAAATCGCGAAAAAACTAGCAAGTTTAATCAAAAAATTGCGAAAAAACCGGCAATTTTCGTCAAAAGATCACGAAAAAACAGCCAGATGCCTCGAAACATCGCAAAAATAGCTGCAAATTTCGTCGAAAGATTGCGAGAAAACGACAAATTTTGCCGAAAGATAGCAAAATACGCAAAATTTGTAAAAATGGTGCAACCCCCCCCCCCCAAAAAAAAAATATTGGTAGTGGATTTTTTTCTTGTCTCTGTAGTAACCTTAAAGAAAATTTGATGTGAATTTCAAAATTATTCTTTTACTCCAAATCACTCCAAAATTATATGCAGTATTACAGTAATATTAATATGAATTTTAGAAACTGCAACTAAAAATCTTAATTTGACGAATAAGGTTTTTACAGTAGTCGTCATTTGACGCCTCCCTTTTATCTCCCAATTTCTATCACTGATTCTTCCTTAACGAAAAAAACATGAATAGAGTATTATTAAGAAAATTACTAATTAAAAAATATATGGAATTGATAAAAAATTTAAAAAATCAAATTTTGTCCCAATATCTGAACTGAAAGTTTCATTGTTTACATCCATAAAATATGTGCGGATTTTAGAGAGTTGTGGATTTCTGGTTTGTAGATTTGAGGGAGTCTACTGTACTTAATTTTATACGAAGTGTTCAAATTTTACTCTAAGTTCATGAACTTTTAACACATAAAATATTAAATTAAGCATAGAGTTTAGAAATATTTTGAGAACTAAGAAAAAAAGAAGCATCCTTTAAGATGAGTACATATAAAAATGAGGTTAAAAATTATTATCACATTATTTTTAAATATTTTTTTGCAGAAGAAATTTTTTGAAGTCAATCTTTAATAGGACTACTTTTTACGTTTTTTATTTTATCTTGGTGGCAGATTGTTTTTGAAAAGGAACTTTTAATTTTCGATTTAGTTTTGAAATTAAAATATCTTTTAAAGAAAAATCTGCATCTAATATCGTTAAAGTAAAAAATTGTCATGTTAAACATAGAACTCAATATCATATGAAAAAAAAAAATCATTCAAAAATATTCAAATTTAAACAAAAAATTCGAAAACAAGCTTCCCATTGGAGTAACACTACATAGCAGATGTTTTCAAATGAGGGAAGTGTCCCCTATGAAGAATGTATTCTGACATATAAAATTTTTGTGTATACTCTATTAATGTAGGCATGTAAATTACGATATAAAGGCATTTCAATATGCAATCAATTATTTAAAAAATATTTAGTTTCAAATGAATAGAATACAATCAAATTCAGTTTATGAGCAACAATGTTTTAAAAGCATATGTACAAAAAAAAAAATAATAATAATAATAATAATAGTAATTTGTTGTATTTAAATTGAAATTCGAAGATTATTCACTAAACTCTTTAGAAATAAATAATAATAACCAAACGTATTTGCTTCTATAAATAAAGAGTTTTAATAATGACTTAAGGGGGCTCAGGGGTTGATCGATACGGATAAACATGAAAACAGAGCTCTCGCGTTGAGTCCCTATAAAAACAGAAGTATTCAATGTAATTATTTTAAACTTTCTGATATTTTAAAAGTATGTTTGTAGTCTTATAAAATTATAAAATGAAGTACTTCAATGTAATATAATAATAAATATAGCAAAAATTTTGTAACACAATTTTTGAAAAAAAAAGTATGTGTTATATCACCAACACCAAGATATCTTAACGTTGAATTGACATTAATAACCTAATTTTTGCTTTAAAATGATCTAGAAACTTTACTTTATAGAATGAATTAAGGATATAACTATCCCTCAAAAACAACATTATTAAAAAAAACCCTCTCAAATTTGATTATTAAAAAAACTCCTAAAAAATACTTTTTTTCATTAAAAATACTCAAAATATTAAACTATCTAAACTATATTAATTCATTCTATAGATAATGATGTTATATGCATGCAAAAAAAAAAAAAAAAAAAAAAAAAGCCATTCTATCAAATAGTTTTTTTTTTTAAATCTTGGTGTTATTTGTCAAAAATCAAGTTTTTAGAAAACGCGACTTAAAGTTGAAATTATATGGGTGCGGCTATGAAAGTGTTGATACATAAATGCTTATAACTCCGTTAAAAATGCAAATATTTTTATGCGTTTTTTTGCATTGAGTAAAGAATTAATTGAATAATCAAACTAGATTATAAAAAAATAATCGATTTTTCGAAAAGTTTTCAACCCCTGAGCCCCCTTAAATGACTCTATGATAAAACAACAACAAGTAAGAAAAATCATGCGTTAAGCATAGATTATAAAGCACTTTCCAACACTTAATGAAATCCTTAACAAAACTTTGTTATTGAGGGAAATAATAGTGTATAGCCAAATATACCCAAATATGTATTCCAGTACATTAGAACAGCCCTGTATTTCATATGTCAGTTCATATAATGGGAAAATTTAGCTTAGCAAGAAAATACCCAGTAGCTTTAAATTTCTTTTTCAGCAATTCATACTATTAGATAGAAACATACTTGAATACTTTTGTCCAGCCCTGTACTTTACATTATACCTTTATTACACGTCAGCATTAGGCTAAAATTTATTGTAAACTAAAACACTTTTAAAACAACTGAAATCACATTCTCATAAATCATCATTCATAGGTGTCCATGTACCGAATTCTTTGCGTGGCCCTGTATATCCCTTTATCTGTATTCTGCAAACATATCTCAGTAAAGTGAATGCAGCTCAGCGTAAAAATGCATAGCTTATTTAAGAACCACGTTTGAATAATTTATGCTCATATTCAGTAACTTTGGTGAGCTCTTTTGGGTAGCCCTGTATATCAACTATGACATTTATACACACCATATAATGTGCATATATTTAGTGAAATATAAACGCGAATATCATAATTAAAATGCATTTCATCATCGGACACATATACGGTACTTCGGAAAGAATATACTATTTGAAATATTTTGTGTGGCCCTGTAAATGCTATGTACTTCATCTTATGCAAGACAGTAGCGTATAATTTTTATTAAGCTTCAGTGACATATATCAATTTCATGAAAAAGCTTAATATATTTAAAATATGTCACACACAATTCCCCTTTTTACCATTAGCTAATGGAATTCTTTTGTGTGGCCCTGTAAATGAATAATAGCTACATTTTCACCTTTTATTTTATAGAATGCATATTTTAATAATATGTTTGACAGAGTATAACATCTTTAAAATTCCTTTGAAATGATTTTCCCCATAGGCCGTAATGTAATAGGAAACTTTTGATTCGCCCTGTAGATAAACTAATCAAGGTAGAAACTTCATTTTCGATAGGACTTGTGCTAAGTCAATAACGTCCTAAAATTTCATGGCAATCCGAGTATATTAACGATTTTTCCCCATAGGCAGTAATGTAATGGGAAACTTTTGATTCTCTCTGTAGATAAACTAATCATGGTAGATACTTCATTTTCAATAGGGTTCGTGCTAGGATAAACCTCAATAATGTATAAAAAATTCATAACAATCCGAGTATATTTACGGGAGTTAGAGCGCGGACAGACGGCCATCCGGCCAGACGGACAGACAAACCGAATGCATAAGCACTTTTCAACTTTGTTGGAAAGTGCTAAAAATGACAGTTGCGACATGAGAAATTTCGTGCAGTTAGTATCAAATAGCAAGTAGTACAGTTTTTAGTTGAAGAGTAATGAAAGAAACTACCGTACTTTAGCATTAAATTATTTTAGTAAAGAGGTTAAGTACAATAAAGTTATGTTTTAAAAGTTACATGTTAGTACAAACAACGGAACAGACAACACGCCACGCCAATAAAAGAATGACTCATGCATTAGAGTAAGATTCATTGGAAGTGATTCTTGCATTCATATTCTTCATATTATTTATTTATTAAACAGTTGCAATGTAAATATGGCTACTATTTATTCTTAATCTTTGGATATAATACTGGTTACCAAACAGCCATTAAACAAGCTGTCCTAAGAATCTAATTAAAATTTTCCTGAGTTTTTAACATGAAATTACATCCATTTTTTGATCCGAAGACATATTTAAGTACTATATTAACAAATTTTGAAAATGTTTCCGAATTCTCTTTTATAAATAAATATTTTATTTTTTTAATTAGAACTTAGCTGATTTATTGGTTGATTGATTATTAATAACTGACTATTCATTCATGATTCATTCATTGTGTCGCGTCTGTATGGAAAACGGATTTCACTCAGGACAAAATGGTCATACTCAGATTGTAATAGTAGATATATATTTTTAATCAGTTTGCTGATCCATATTCTTTACTAAAAGGAATAATGGTAAGATCAATTTCGTTAGTTATTCTTCTACTGAAAATTCTAGAACTTGTGATTTAATAGTAAAATTCTATGTATCATAACTATAATTTTTGCAGATATTTATAGTCCTTTTAAATATTCTGGACACAGGTAAACTGAATATTTTGTTAGACAAATAGTAAGTATCAGGAAGAATATTTTATTAGTTTAGAATTTAAAGGTGTTAAAATATAAGAATTTACACAATATTTAACATGGATATTTTCATTTACACAAACAAAATTATTTTTCACTGTAAAATAGCATATAAGTTACTATTACACACTGTAAGTTTGGCAATAATTATTTTCTAGCAAGGTATTCACTGTTTCATTCATGCAAGCAGTTTTTTTTTAAACATTTGTATAATTTATTTAATATGAAAAGGCCATTTGTTTATTATTATACAAATATTAAAAAATATATACTTAAATATTATACAAATATTAAAAAAGCCTGATCATGATGCATACACATATAGGTATATAGATAGATAGATAGATATAAACATTCATAAGCATTGATTAGGTTTATTTTTATAGCTGTTTGTATCATTTGTCAATAAATCTTGCATTTTAAAACCCGAATTGTGCCATGTTGCGAATAGCTATATCAAAATGTGAAGGCCTCTATACAGGGTTTGAAATTAGAATCAACTAATTATATGCCACTGGCACCTAACTTTTTTTCTTAGTTTCTATTTTGTTTTCCTTGGTTGCAGTTTTTTAAATACATAAAACTTAGCAATCGTACTAATTACTTATTATTTCCATTCCACAAAACATTTTGGTTGTAAATACTTTGCTTTTGCATTACTCTGAAAAATGACTAGAATGACATTTTTTAAAAAAGCTGATTTTAGAGAAAGTATTGAAAATTTTTATTGCTAACATAAACATGTAATGACTTTTCTATAACTAAATAATAATAAACTGTACTGAAAGAACTTACAAACTCGAAACTTTATTGAAATCAAAGTTGTCTTTTGAAGTATGGACGTCTGGTGCGTCCACATGCAATATCCTTCCATAATAAATTAGCAGCAGGGTGTAAATCATATTCACTCACACTTGTTCCATAAAACTTTATCCTCAACTCTTGACAGTAACAGACTTTGGCAATTTCCCCTTTTTATTATGTTAAACTGGCTGGATACTATTTCACATTCAGCTGTATTTAGTGGTACAAGCATAGTAAAATTTATTATTTTCCTTAGTTTAAAAAATTAAGACTATTCTAAAGATTCTGTCATCAAACACTGCCAAATATACTTACATGCTAATTTTTTTTTATCCTTTGCCACAGTTTGTAATCTTCAAACTTCTTCATAATTTTCTATTGATATGTTTTGGGGGAATCTTTCAATCAAATTTTTGAAGTCTTTGCCAATTTTATTAAAGTTTACATTACATGGATTGTGTGTAAATCACACAATTCTTTATCATTTTGAATATTAGAATACCTCAAAGCTTCAATTGTTTTAGTCAAAATTAACTTTCACTGTTCTTTAGTACAGGATAATTCTTCTATTTTCCTTGCTAATTTTATCCCTTCATAATCAGATTCAAAATCTTCAATGTTTAAGTCTTCTTCAAACTGCTGAAGAGTTTCTCTATTTGCACTTATCATTTTATTAAGTTTATTTTTTGTACTACCTAAAGAGTAGATTACATCTTTCATAGCTCAATTTTTTCTGATGACTGAAAAAGTGTACTCATAATATCTTGCATCTCAGATTTCGAATGTCTTAATAAATAAATCAGTAAATCTAAGAAGTTTTAAAGTGGGACAGTGCTAGTAATTTCTCCAATAATCGCACAGAGATACTCACTGTGATCACTAAGCAGATGTTTTAAAACCAAAACTTCAAAAACAAAGTTGTGAATTGAGAAGAAATAAAAATGAGCTGAAAAGTTAAGCGTCAAAAGGAAGATTAGGTTTAAAAGCATGTTTGTCAAAATTAAATTTTTAGCTGTAAAATATGACTAATGACCACTAATTTTAGGCCCTGAGTATAATATTATAATAACTTTATAGTGTTTTTAAGATTAATATGTGTTATCCTTTAAAAATGTTAGCAATTTACATTCACCTTATTAAAAAAAGGAATTGGACAAGCCCCATTCCACCCCTATTCCTTCTTTTGTGTTAAACTTCTTGTAAAAACAAAAACGCTGCTTTTACACTTAGTTTAAAGTATGGATAGTATGCAAAATAATGTTCATAAATAGAGAAACTCTTACATCTATGCAGAAATAAGTGATTAATATACAGGAAAGAAGAGAAAAAAAAGTCCTAGAAAATTGAAGCCAGACAAAATGAAAATCGATTAAATCAAAGACAGCAAAAATGAGGGAAGCCTGGGTTCAGGGCTCTGAAGTTATAGAACAACTGCTGCTGCTGCTTCGAGCTTAATGTTATACAAATTCTTTAATTTTATTCTTATTAATTGTAAAGATTTTTTATAAGAAAGCATATAATTTCAATGCTTTGATCTTGTTATATTGTTTCGTTTATTATTTCAATGATGTTTTATAAGTTGTTTTATTCTCTTGCACAGATGCTTGTTACACTTTAACATAGTCATTTATGCCCTTGCAGTCAACATTGTTCAGTGTCTTTACATTTTTATTAAAGAATTTAAATGTGTGCTATCATTGAAATAAGAAAGTACTAGAACAGTTGAAAATTCTAAAAAACACACTTAAATTAGGTTTGATAGTCTCTTTCTGGCGATACTAATTGGGAAGTTTAAGCCAAGGTTTTGGAAATTGATAAATATTAGGATAAGAAAGACCTCCTCCCCTTCTTTCAGAATTCTTTGTGTATAGCGTTTGGTTAGCTTTATACAATTCATAGAATAAGCTGTAACTTTCATTTCAAGAGTAAAAGTGTTTCTAAAAGTTCTTCCTAAAGTTTAGTATAAAAATGCTAATTGCGCATAACTTGCTGTATTAAGTATCTCGTTAGAGAATTAAAAAAGATGCTGAAACAAAAATTTGTGATTAAAAAATTGCTTTACTAATCTTATTCCCCCCTATCCCTAACCTTTACCCCTGAAATGTCATATTTTAAAATTTACTTTTATGCATTTATTCTCACCCTCTAGAAAAAGACTAATGTTGAGGACTAATGAAGATGAACAAAAAGATAAACATACCAAATTGATATATTTATATTTTAAATCTCTCTCTAACACCATTTTATGTTATTTATTATATAATTTCTTACCGATTTATTGATAGTGTTTCTTTTATAAATATTAAATGTTTGTGTTGTACATCAAAGTAAAAAGGAATCATGATGAAGTTTATGGGATTATGGAAGATTTGCAATGGACAATTTAACAGCTCTATTAAAAAAAAATTAAGACATCATTTTAGGCAAGCTGGGACATTTAATGAACTTCTATATCATTGTAGCTCTTGAGAACAGACATCAGGGAGTTTTGATGGAAAGTGTTTATGAACATCTTCGACAATTTTTACCCTTTCAGGACGAGCGTTTTTTACAGAGTTTTTAATCTTTTATCACCAAATTTTTAAAGCAGAAAATTTTGCCTTATTGAATCATGAAAATGCTTACCTTTGCTTTGCTTACCTCAAAATTTACAAAAAAAAATTTACTGGTGAGAATAATCAAGGATTCTGAGTACCTTATGTGGTGTATATACCAGTCACTCGTCCCCAAGGGCTTAAGTTTGATACTTTGTCTATATCAAAAATATCATGGAAACATCCATGTATAGCGACTCTACCCTACCCTAAAAGACTTGTATGTGACAAAATAATGTGTGATTAATTTCTATACTTATTTCATAGCTTCAAAAATGTATCTTCAACTCTCAATGATTCTGTTAAAAAAAGAAATAAGTATTTGTCGTGAAAGGATAATGGTGGATCTATAAAGAGTAAAATAAATTTTGCAGCTAAAGCATAAACAAAAAAAATTCAAAATGAAAAACAATATGCTATTAATTAAGTGTTAATTGAAGCAATAAAGGGAATGAGAAAGTAAATATATTTTTACTTTTTCACATTATTGGACAATTTTTTTAAAAATAATTATAATTACATTTATTAATAAAAAAAAACTAAAATTTGAGATCTATTGATTGCACTATCCCTCAACAAGAGAAGTAAAAATTTTATGGGTTGGTTGCACTGATATGCTGTTACAAATATATATATTTATAAGCATGAAGTAATTCGTCAGCAGTCAGTATTATTGGATTATTTGAACAAATCGCTAATATTTGATTAATAAAAACTGACATGTTAAAGATATTAATTTTTAATAATTTGTAAAAATATATAAAATAAATTTACTATTCATTTCTTATAAAATAAAAATAAAAATATTTCGCTCATAAATTACCAACCATTAACACTTAGCAGCCACAAATGTGGACGTTACTTGTTTTGGGAATTTTTATTATTTTTCCCTTATTTTGTTTCCCTTTTTTAATGAATAAATCATAAAAAAATAAGTCATTTTTTCTTACTATGAAAAAAATCGCCCCTGGAGTGGTTAAACTAAAAAAACAAAGTTTGTGTTTTCATTTTCTTATCCATTATCGTTTTAATTGTAGGAAAATTTAAAGGATGTAATTAAAGTTATCAAATCTGCAGTAATGCAGACTCCAAGCAGATGCTTATTCTTAAAGTGTGATACAGCTCATATTCAAAATATTAGAATAATTGAGAAAAAGTAATAAGAAAAAATTATTTGTCATTTATTTATTTTTTATACTAAGTAAATGCAATTAAAGTTCTTATAAATTAAATCTGGAATGTTTAGATAATATTTTAACATTTATAAAATGTAAAATACAGCACAATAAATTAGGTATACAGCTTCCTTAAACACACCAGAATATTAGAATAAAATTTAGATTGGTTCAAAATATTAGAATATTTTATTTTACGCAACAATATTACCTTATGAATATGAAGTAAATGGTAGTTAATATTTTATAGCATCCCCTTTAGCTTTCATAACAGCGTACAATCGATCTTGCATACTATATACAAGGTGTTTACAAACATTTCTATCAATATTAGCCCAAATAGACTTTATACGTGCCACTAACTCAGTTTTACTTGAAGGAGGATTTTCTTGAAGTTTTTTCTTCATTATACACCATAACTTTTCGATGGGATTAAGATCTGGTGAATTTGGTGGCCAAGGAAGTACCTTAATGTTGCGTTGGCGGAACCAATTCTTAGTTGACACCGAGGTATGCGGGGACGCTAAATCTTGTTGAAAGATGAAATCATCTTCAAATAAATCTTCTGATGATGGAATCATGTAATATTCTAAAATTTCTTCATATATCAGAGAGTTAACCTTTTCGTAAACGATGCATAACTTTCCAGGTCCTTCTGCACTCATACAACCCCAAACCATGACACTAGCAGCAAATTTTACGGAACGTTTAAGGCATTCTTTATCAAATGCTTCTTGCTTCATTCTCCAAACTCGAATACCTTGATTACCATATGAAACACAAAACATACTTTCATCACTAAATAATATATTTTTCCAATCTTCATTGCTCCATAAACGTCTTGATTTACACCAATTTACACCAACCTTATACGCTTTTGTCTTGCAGTCATGAGAGGTTTTGTTTTCGGTACACGAGATTCAAATTTAAATTTATGGAGACGTCTTAATGTTGTCGATGTAGAAACTTCAACTCCTTCTTCTTTCCATTTTCGATGCAAGAATCGCACACTTTTAAAACGGTTTTTCTTAACTATACGCTTCAGTTTCCTGTCATCTCTAGCAGATGTTTTTGGTTTTCGGCCACCATTTCGGCGATTATTTTGAAATTTTCCAATTTTTGAATATTGTGTTAGTATTTTACTAACGCTCGATTGCGAACAATGTAAATAATTCGCTATAAAACATTGATTTTTACCGTGCTGATACAAATCAACCATACGAAGTTCAGTAGATTCAGGAATATCACTCACACGGCCCATTTTAAGACGAAAAAGAAACAAACTGCAAAAAAGAATACTGATTTTAAATAAAATAGTCTGAATTTAATCAGTGATGCCACCAGTTAAGAATTGGTAATAATTAAAGGAGAATTAATGTGAAATATTCTAATATTTTGAACCACTTGAATAAATATTCTAATATTTTGACTTTTCAAAATAATTTTTCTTGCAATTAATCTTTTCAAAAATGATATTAAATTTAAGATAACAAGTAAGTTTAATCAACAATAAGTTCTTAATAAAAATATCGTTTGCATATTTTCATTAAAAGACATTAAATTACCAAACAATATTTTCAATTTCTAAAAAAAAGGTAATTATTCTAATATTTTGAATATGAGCTCTATTATACTAGACTTGTCTCTCATTAATAAAAGGCAAGCAATGTATGTAGACATACAACATTAAGATTTTTTTCTTGTTTACAAAATATTGGGCGAATTGGTGTATAATAATAATGGTGTATAAAGTATTAATTTGTAGAAAAATGAACTCATTAAATTCTTTATAATATTCTATTTAAAAAGCTTTTTTTTGTGGAATTTTTTTCATATCCACTAGCGTAGTAAATTATTTATAGAAATTTCGTTTTAATGTTAATGTTTAGTTATTCCAAATCTAATATGTTTGCATATTTCATTGTGAATACTATTACCTTACACTTAAATAGACATTTTTAGAAGTTGCTTGTAGATGATGCATTATTATCGTAACTATTTTATGTTAAATATTGCTGTTTTGATAATTTTTATTTAACAATAAAATTTTGATAACTTTATAAAATTTCATTGATAAATTTCCTTTTTACAGGGCTGCCACAGGCAACTAAAATGCTACAAAAAGCGACTATTTTCAACATCAGGCGACTATGGCGACTATTTTAAGCCAAAAACTATTAAAAAGCGACTATTTTAAGAAAAGAGGCGACTTTTTTCGGATTCTAGCAATATTTTTTCCTCAAAGCACCTGTAAAGTTATCTTCTCAAACGCACTCGTTCGGTCATTTTTTTCTACTGCAATCTGTAAAAATCTTGAACGGTAAAGTTCTCAAAGTCCAATGTAAACTGCGATCTACATCATGGCTGAGCTTTGAACAGCGCTGCAAAAGAAACTTTACATGATTCGAGATCAGCCATAGCTCAGCAAGGTGCCTCCTCATTTTATCCCAAAACAGAAAAAGTCCGCGATTTTCGATCCTTTTATATTTTGAAATTTCTGCTTTTGTTTTCAACTGCTTTTTTGTTCAAACTTGTAAAGAAACCATTCAATAATACCTTTTATTTATTTATATATTTTTCAATTTTAATTGTATATTTATAACGTAGACTTTCTTAAATGAATTTGACGCTGAATTCGAGTGCTCTCTACTTTCTTTGCCGCACGCAAACAAAAAGTGATCACTTCCAGTTGTGAAATAGGGGAGACAGCTTTATTGCGTTGATGGGTTCATTTCAGAATTACAGAGACATGTTTTGTTATCGTTTGAAATATATTCACTGTCCTTAGCATCCTACCAACACATAACATATGGATATGATCAAGAGAGTCATTTGGGGAAGGCTATTGAGTGTAATTGACGAAATGACCATCGAATGACGAAAATCAATATTTGTTTCTACGACCTCTGATAAAATTCAAAGTATTTTTCCACGGCTTTTTAAAGAAATCCGAGATTTTTTTTCTAGAACGAATTGCAAAATTTGTAGTATTTTCTTCCAGTCGATTGACGAGATGTTTCCGCGATCATTCAAGGAAATTTCGCATTTTTTTCATGACCTTTTGCAAATTTTGATATTTTTTTCCAGTGATCGTTTCATGGAACTCAAGATTTTTTTTCGGGATCCTGCGCGAAACCTTCGACAGATTGACATTTTTTTAAACTAATCACTTGTTTGAATTGGCGATATGTATGTTTTCCGCGATTGACAGTAATCACTATTTATTTCAGAGATATTTTGCCGAAATTCATATTACTTTTCCAGATCGTTTGTCAAAATTCAGGATTTTCTTTTCATTAATAATTTTCGAAATTCTTGATTTTTCGCACGAGCATTTGGTTAAATTCTTGACTTTTGACCAAATTCGCGGTTTTTTTCTGCTACCATTTGAAGAAACATGTTTTGTTATTATTTTTTCTTATGATCAGAAGACGAAATTCGCATTTTAGTGCATTCTTTTGACGTAATTTGATGATTTTTTATGCGACGGAATGACTAAAATCACCATTTGTTTCCGCGAGGTTTGCTAAAATTCAAGATATGTTTTATAATTATTTGATGAGATTCGCGATTTCTTCCCAGATGAATTGTAAAATTTACAATACACCCCCTCGTTCTTCATGTCGATTGACGAAAATAACTATTTTTTGCGGAAGATTTTTACAATCGTTGAAAGAGATTTCTTGATTTCACCCACGACAAATCGCAATATTTTTTCTGGTGACCGGTTCATGAAACTCACGATTTCTTCTCCGCGATCCTTCGTCAATTTTTCCGATTTTTTAACCGGCGATCGTTTTATGCAACTCAGTTTTTTTCCTGGCATTGTTTGAAAAGTTTCGCGAATTTTTTACGACAGATTGACGAAATTCATCTTGAAAATTCTCGATTTTTTGCGTACTTTTTAAACTAAATTCGCATTTTTTTTTTTGTACGCGACCATATGACGAAATTTGCATTTTTCCCCCTTGATCGTTAGGCAAAATTAGTAATTTTTTCTGCCCTCTTATGAAGAAATTTGCTATGATTTTACTGCAACCGATGGATCGCCAAAAACTGGAATTTCATCAATGAATCCGAAAAAAAATCAAATTTCATCAAAAAACCGCGTAATAAATCACAAATTTTATCAAAAGATCGCGTAAATGGGCAAATTTCGTCAAAAGATCGCGAAAAAATGGCAAATTTTGTCAAAAGATCGCGAAAAAACTGCAAATTTCATCAAAAGATCACTTAAGTGGCAGAGTGGATTAACTCCCTTCCCCCCACCTCTCTCTTCAGAAAATTTTCTGTGAATTTCATTTTTTTTCTTCTCTTAAATTCAGAATCCCTTTTTTTGTGATTTTCAATTTTTCTTTAATTATTATTATTAAGAACAACCTCTTCCTACGCATTTCTAATCCTGCGTTTCAAATAAAACTTTGCTTCCGTCTCTCCAAGAAACTCTTAAAATGGAATGGAAAGTGTGCTGGCGATGACCTGGAAGAAGTTTTTACTGCTATGTCTCCTGGTCATTGTTTGCACATGATATCTTTCATTGTGAAATAATCAAACTATAACGAAAACATTGGGGACTTATTTTCTGGATAACTTGCTTTCTAATTTGATTAAATCACTATATTCTTTATTCAATGATTTGGGCACAAGCGTAAACTCTAAAATATGATGTGGACATTCATAAAGTCTTCCCAGTTTTTATGGATACATTTTTCATACTTTTTGAAAGTATGCAACTATTTTGGCTACTATTTTTAGTGTCTTTTGGCTGCGGCAGCTCTGTTTGTATTAAATGATTACAATTTGTGCGTTTTTACTCTTCCATCTGGTGTTCTATTGTGTTTATTATACTCTCTACGCACGATATTATAAGACGTTCTATTATGAGTCTGTTCAATGACACACTTCAAACATTTCATCATTCAATTTGCATGGACAGATCTAAGAATGTAATTCAAAGCTATATTATAAAATTGCATAAAAAATTCGTTTTCTTTCATCGATGATTAGTTATAATGATTTTAAAGCATTGTGAAAATACTAATAAATGATTAAAATGCTGTTAATATTACTCCATTCTAATCTAAATTATATTTAATGATATACCCCATATATATATTTATCTCAATAATCATTTATATCAGAACAAAGAATTTCAGAAATATGGATGAATTTAGACAAAATGTATGCTTGTATTAGAATTCCTTTTGCTACAAAATAAAAAAAAAATATTTCATTATCAATACTTGCAAAATGTGTCATTGTATTTGTAGAATTATAGAAATCTCTTATTATTTCTTATATCTTTAATTTATTTTCTTTATAACTGTACTTGTGTATTATATCTATTATAATTTTATCTCTGTACAGTTAGAAAATTGTCTGATATATTTTTAATTCTATTTTATTTGGATACTATTGTTATTTATAATATATTTTGCTAACCTCTTCATTTGAATTCAATTTTCTAGATTTATTATAGTTTCTTACAATTACTTTCATTTTAAATGCATTTCATTAATTATAAAAATTGATAAATTAACATTAATCTGTTAATTGCAGATACACAGATCCGTAAATATAGATACACATCACACTATTCAAAACAATTTTCAAAGTATGAAGTGTGCAGCAAAATACTTCTTTATACAAGCTCTTTGGACAAACAACTTCTGATTCAGGAAAAGGAAAATCGCTTCTATCTGAGATATGCATCAAGAATCTCTCTCTTAACTGTAACTTAACCAGGCATTTAACATTTGTGAGTAAACTTTTGTATGTGAGCCATGCAACAAGAAATTCTCTTAAAAAGGAATTTAAGCAAACATATGTTAATTGATACTGGAGAAAAACTTTTGGCGTGCGAGATATGCAACAAGAAATTCAATCGAAAGAGTAATTTAAGCAAGCATCTGCTAATTCATGCAGGCGAGAAACCTTTTATATGCGAAGTATGCAACAAGAAATTTTCTGAAAAGGGTAGTTTAAGCAGACATCTGTTAATTCATACAGGCGAAAAACCTTTTGTGTGTGAAGTATGCAACAAGAAATTTTCTGAAAAGGGTAGTTTAAGCAGGCATCTTTTAACTCATACTGGCGAAAAGCCTTTTGTGTGTGAGATATGCAACAAGAAATTCTCTCAAAAAGGAGATTTAAACAGACATATGTTAATTCATACTGGCGAAAAACCGTTTTCGTGTGAGATTTGTAACAAGAAATTCTCTGATAGGAGAAGCTTAAGTAAACATATTTTAATTCATACTGGTGAGAAACATGTGTGAGATATGTGATAAGAAATTCTGTGAACGTAGTTATATAAACAATTGTCTATTAATTTGTACTGATGCGAAACATTTTGTATGCGAGATTTTGTATAAGATAAACAAGAAATTTAAAAATTTTGTAATCCAAATATTAATATTCATTGAGTTGAGTAAATTTTTTTTATGCAAATTGTACAAAAAGAAATTCCTGTAAAAGTGCTTTAAACGTGCATCTGTTACTTCTTACTAGTGAGAAAACCTTTGTATGTGAGATATGAAACAAAAAATCTCGTAAAAAGCATTTAAGCATTCATCTTTTAATTTTACACTGATGCCAATCTTGTGTGTACTAATTACAGTCAAAGATCGATAATCCGCGCTCCCATAATCCGCAATATTCTATAATTAGCGGTGCTTTGCGAATGTAAACAATGAAATAAACAGTTAAGAAAACTTACAAATTTGTGATTCAAAATATATTTTTAAAACAAATAATAAAAAAAATAAAAATCATAATAAAACATTTATTTTTTGTTAATATAACTCTTTTATTTTTTTAAAAGTAAAAAACGGACTACAGCATTACGAGACATGTGTAATTATTTTTATTTAAATGCACTTATACATAATTTTTTTATTAAAATAACTTTAAAAAGGCTTTTTTTCCAGATACATATTAAATTAGCTATTAGATTTCATTTTTATCTTTTCATATTATACTGATTAAAGGAATAAAATGGTGTCTAGGAATAATAAAATGACGTATAACCCATAATACTCTATAATCCACAATATTCCATAATCCGCACAACCTTTGGCTGCAGTGTGTGCGGATTATAGAACTTCGACTGTATGTATTGAAAAATTCTTTCTAAATGGTGATTTAAGTAGGCATCTGTAAATTCAAAATAATGAGAAATCTCTTGCACTATTTTTTTTCGAGTTAGCAATCGAATGTTTCTTTTTTCCTACCATGATTTGTTATTTGCTGTTATCTAATTTAATACCAGTTCTTTTTATCAATTTTAGTATTTTGTAGTGCTCAAAAAAGAGGAATTTATTGCCAAATATTACTCTCAATATTGCTATTCGGTTTTAAGGGGGGTTTTAAGTTTCTGATAAAGGTTATTTGAATCGCCGGTTAATAGAATCAGTACTAATTAGAATATTTACTGTATAATACTTAAACTCAAAGAGCGTCTGTGTGGCCGGAAATCATCATTTTTTTTTAGCATGAAGCATCTAAGAAAAGTAATTTAGTTCAAATAACCAATTTTTACTTAACTGATTCATGTAATATGCACTTTCAAAATTTTAAGTAGAATTTTCGCCATTTAATTGAATCACTTTATTAAATGAAATCTGATTCAATAAAGCGGCGGATTCCGAAATGCGCCAAAACATTTAAATATTAAGTTTGGATTTCATTCATATAAGCAGCAATTATAGCGATCTTTCTCAGCTCTGGGAGGGGTTTTAACCCTAAAACCACCCCCTTGGCTGCGCCACTGCTGTAGAGTATTACAAGTTATTTTCTGTATAAAAGAAAGCAGATAGTATTTACAGGGACACACAAAAGATTTTGGCTGCTATACTGTATCCGAAATACTGTGTACTATTACATCAAAATCTGAATAATTTTAAGTTCGTCCATAATTATATAAATAACTAGCACTTATGTTCGTCGTTCAGTCTGTCAGTTCATCCGTCTTTACAATCTATGCCACAAAAAATATTTATTATTAATTTACACGGCCACTCAAACTATTCCCCTACATAATGATGATATACGAGGATTTATTGTTTGGGGCGTGTTTTAATTATATTCAACTATTTCACTTTTATGAATATGGTATACGTTGCTTAGGTGTAATAAAAGTTGTATGTCCATGTATATTTACAAAAAAAAAAAAAAAAAAAAAAAAAAAAATTGACCACTATATCATATCCGAAGTACCGTCTACTATAACAGCAAGATCTGAATATTTTTAAAACTTCATTATCGTACGAACGCACCTCATTTGCTAGGCTTCATGTGCAATTTCCAACTTGTTTTATTAATTCTTTTTAAAAAAACGCACGAAATAGGCAAGTGGGTAAATGGAAAAAAAAAGTTATCGGAAAAAAGTGACATAAACTACAAAAGCGGAAAAAAATGACTATGAAAAAAAAGTTACCGGAAAAAGAGGGACAAGGAAAGAAATTACCAGAAAAAAAGTGACAAGGAATTGATTTTGGGAATTCATTGGTTAAGTATATATAGAGGGGATCGGGGGGATGGTCTTAATTTAGGTAAATGTGTTTTTCATGCTTAATTAACTGCTTTGATTCAATTTTTGGACATATGATTACCACCCCCCCCCACCCCATCCGACCTAAATTAGTTATGGGGTTCTTTTGCTTATTATAAAGGGGGGACAGGTAATTATCTCTCTCTCAAATTAGATAAGTCGGTTTTTATCCAGAACTATCCGGTGTATTTCTAATTTTAAATATAGATTCTTTCTGATAAGGTAAATCCCTGAATAGTTTTAAGGGTTTAATGGCTAAGTATAAAGAGGGGGGGGGGGTGACGGGGAGTAATCCATCTTAGTTAAATAAATGCCTTTTTACGCAGAATTATCCGATTTACCTCGAATTTTAGTCATAGGTTTATTGTAAGACGTATTTCTCATTAGTTATGGGGGGTTCTTATGCTATTAAAAAGAGGAGCGGGCAAGCAATTATTTCCCCCTCAAATTAGATAAGTCGGTTTTTATTTAGAATTATCCGATGTATTTCAAATTTTAAATATAGGTTCTTTCTGATAAGGTGGATCTCCGAATAGTTTCAAGGATTTAATAGCTAAGTATAGAGGGAGAAACAGAGGATACCCCCCCCCCTTAAATTAAAAAAATGGCTTTTTATGCAGAATTATCAGATTTGCTTCAAATTTTGGATGTCCGGTACATATCACGGGTGACTAGTCTCTTAGAAAATTTGACGATCAGGGGATTTCTCGATAAAGGTTTGCCACAAAAAATCCCAAGTAAAATAAATAAAGAATACTGCCCAGTTAAACTGATGGCATTGAGCTCAAAGGCTACAAATACTAATTGTACATTAAAGACTTATATTTTCAAGGGTTAATTCCGTTCGAAAAAAAATTAAGAAGGGGGAACAGCTCTCCCCTTTCCTCTTTTTTTATACTTAATCATTGAACTTCCTATACTATCAAAGACATGCTTTATCATATAAAAAATCTATATCCAAAATTCAGAGCAAATGAGATAATTCTTAATAAAAACCAATTTAGCATTTATATAATTTAAAAGGAGTTACCCCCTCTTTTATACTTAACCATTAAACTTCCAAAAATATTCTGAGATTTGAACGAAATCTGAAAATTCTGCTTGAAAAACCCATTTATATAAATTAAGGGGGGGCATTAGACCCCTGTTCCCCCTATTTATACTTATTCAATGAACACCTAATAACAGTCACGGAATCGCCTCATCAGAATGATCCTAATCTAAATTTTGAACGAAAACTTAATTCTGCATGAAAATTCCATTTATATCAACTAAGGGGAGGAGCATGAGCCCCCCGTTCCCCCTCTTATACATATCGAATGAACTCCAAAAACTAATCAGGGAAGCGCCTTGTCAGGATATACCTACATACAAAATTTCAAGTGGATCGGATATTTTTATCATGAGTTATCGCGTTACGCACATACATACAGAACGGACGGGCACATAAGCTCTCAGGCTATGATAGCCTGTGAGCTAAAAAGCGAGTTGAATGCAACTTAACGCACATAACAAATAAAAAGAAATTTTCTTTATTTTTTAATTTAATGATTGAAAACAATTATGCCAGAAAACATAACACATTTTATCGTTTTCCTTATAATTATTACAATTCATTTTGCATTTAAAACGGGTTTATTTATTTATTTATTTTTTACTTGTGAAAAAAATAATATGCTAAATCATTTGTTGTAATTGTCATTTTAATTTACGCCGAATATTTATCATTTAAAACTGGATTTTTACTAATTAATGTCCCATATTACACATCACAAAATCTATACATATAATAAAACAGTAGGACCCGGTGTGTCTGTACATTGAAGATAATTGACAAAAATGGAGTCAGGGCGATAAAAGAAAACCAATGAAACACAAAAAAATTTTTTTTTGAATTTTTTGTCTGTCTGTCTGTCTGTCTGTTTGTTCGAGGTTATCTTCGTAACTACTGAATGGATTTTTATGCGGTTTTCACTAATGAAGAATGCACACTCCCGGGCAGTGTATAGGCTTTGTTTCATCAAAATCGGACAACAGACAAAAAAGTAACAAAAAGAAACAAAAGAAACTATTAGGTGCGCTGCTCACGTTTTTTAGTACATAACGTTTTTTAGTACATATAAAATCCAATAGATGTCACTGTGCGATTTTAAAACGCGCTATCGTTATGTTTTCGCCAGTCTACTTAAGTATGAGAAAGTTTCAAGCTGGCTGTCGTTCCATGTGGTTTAGTCGGTAGAACGTCAGTGCGCCATACTGATGGCCCGGGTTCGATTCCCAGCATGGAATTTTTTTTCACTATGTTGGCATTAACGCCTATAAGCAATTAAAAGAATTTGAAATATTGTATTCAAGGCGAATTTTCTCTCTGGGAAAATTTCCTTGCATTAATATGTCAGTGTAATTTTTTTTTCGATTTAATTTTTTTTTCGAAACTTTGTTTTTCTTAAAAAATTACAGTAAATATTTGATATTTCCCAACGTTTTTTGAATGATCGACTTGCTTTTTTTTTTTTAATGTATGTCTGAACCTTATCTAACTACTTCTTCAAGATTTCTTTAGATAAACCGACCAGCGTAGCGGGCGAAGGCCGCTAGTATAATATAAAACATTTAAAAACTATATGTTAGAAAATTTTAATGTACAAACTATGTTATGTGTCACGAACGAATGAACTAGTGAATTCATTAACTTGTAGTAATAATAATAATAATAATAATAGTTTTTTATTACTAGCTTGTGTTGGTAATTAGAAAGTTAATTGTTTAAAAACCTGTAGTTCTTGATAGATCTTCAGTATTTGAACGCTTAAAAAATTAAAAAACAAATTTAAATTTAAAAAAATGATTTTAATAAAAACAAGATATTTTTTCTTTGTTAGGATATTTATAGAATACTGAAAAATGCTATGCAGAAATATAAACCATAGTTTTAAATGCAAACAGCTATTGAGGATATGTAAACAAATCCTTAAAACTGTTCAGGGATTTTATTTTATGAGAAAGGACCTATATCCAAAATTTGAAATACATCGGATAATTGTGCATAAAAACAATTTATCTAATTTAAGTGGGGAATAATCGCCCGTCCTCCCACTTTTTAATTAGCAAAAGAATCCCATAACTATTCAGGGATACCCCTTATCATAATGAACCTACATTCAAATTTTTAAGCAAATGGAATAATTCTGCGTAAAAAGCCATTTTTTTTTAATTTAAGAGAGGTTATCCTTCGTTCCCCCTCTATACTTTACCATTAAATTTCGAAAATTCTTCAGGCAATATATACTGCGCGACGTACTGACAACTTTAATCTGGGCAGAATATAGATAGCGAAATCCCATTGTGAAAAGGTATGCAGGAGTGAAAGTATCTTCATTCTAAAGCTGAGAAGAATAGCTGTAATTGACCTCAAGGAACTAAAAAATGATTTCACTGGTCTAGTGGCAATGAGGTGAGGGGTGGGATTGTTGAGCGTAGAGAGGGAAGGAAGGTAGTTGGAAGAGAGACATTTACTGGTAATGTACTAGAGAGTACATAGATGTAAGGTGGCTTAGACGTGCTAAGCGAAATGTAATATTGGAGTGTGGCTCCTATGTAGTTTTAATCGTTTCATTTATTTTTTTTATTTATTAATCTATAGTTCTAATAAAGAACTTGAGGAACTAAAAATGTGTTATTGATAAACTTAACAAATAAACCAACTGAATAAAGAGAAACTTAGGAAACGACACCACAATACTAGATATAAGCCTTGTCAGAAAGAACCTATATCCAAAATTTGACACACGTTGGATAATTCTGCTTAAAAACCCATTCATCTTATTTAGAACAGAGGGGGGTGGGGTAATCGTCCATTCCGAAAACTAATCAAACAATCGGCTTTTCAGTATGAACATATATCCAAAAATTGAACCAAAACATTTAATTTAGCTAGAAAAACCCATTTACCTAAATTAAGAGCCATTTCCCACCCCCCCTTTCATACTTAACCAGTAAATCCCCAAAATCAATTCCTTGTCACTCTTTTTTTTTCCGGTAACTTTTTTTTCCTTGTTCCTTTTTTCCGGTAACAATTTTCCCGTGTCACTTTTTCTTCCGCTTTTTTAGTTTGTCATTTTTTCCGCTAACTTTTTTTCCTAGATTCAGGATTAAAAAGCTATGTAAGTGAGAAATGTTCTTCATTCTTTGATAAGATCTTTCAGAAGACAATTCTCAGTGTGGATGATTTGAAACGAATTTGCGACATGTTAGCGACAAAAAGGAGGAAAAATGGTTGTCATGCGATCAAAATTCCTTATAACTTATTAACTAATTTATATATTTATTTTTTTAAAAATGGCGACTGTGTTGTTTATAAGTAACTCTATCTCCCCCAGCCACTGTTTTGAATCGAAAACTTGATGTATAAAGCCAAAATTAGATTCAACAACATTTCGAAAAATTTTTGAAGCAACACTTGATTTCCTCCAACTGTTCGCGAAATATCCTCACAACACCCTGTGTGATAGCAAACAGCAATATCCCCCAACTTTTTTTCTGCAGTTCCAAAAAAAAAATCTCCACTAGCCGAGACTTTTCATCGTGCATCGAGCATTTTAACGAATCAGAGATAAACGATTGATAGGAATAGACGATAAATATTAACGGCTGGTAGTAGTAGTATTGGTTTTCCTGCTATTCCTCAAACTTTTTGCAAATAATTGTAACCTTTTTCTCTCTTTGAACGGGAAAAAGTTGGGGTTAAAATCGGCTGAAAAGTTTGTTGCTCGTAAAGTTTGTGAATCTGATAGCAGCTAAAGACAGAAGAAAGTTTCATCCAATTAGTTTCTTTGATAGATTTGTACGTTTTCAGGAATGTATTAACAAGTGAACTTTCCTTTGTGTATTATCAGTTCTAACAAAACTATTTTTACTTTTTTCTATCTTTACGGAAGAAAATATTGGATTCGTGAAAATATTCGAATTCCGGTTTTTTAGCGGATTTACCCGTTTTAGGGATCAGAGATTCCTAGTTTTTAGTAAGAACAAGTTTTCACAAAATGTCTGTATGTGTATATGTGAATCAGACTCTGTCTCTATGTGACATAAATTTTGGGGACGCTCTATCTCAAGAACTAATGCACGGAATGTAATAAAAATTTATATTCAGGTAGTCCCTAATACAACTTGATACTGATTCGTTTTTGTTGCAAATCACTCAACAGATGGCGCTTCTACGCTGCTTTTTTTACGATTAACGCAACAGCTATATCTGAAGAACTAAGGCACGGATATCAACCAAACTTCAGATTCAGTCAGTACTTAACATGAATTGATATTGTATTCGTTTCTGTGTAAATCGCTCAACAGAAGGCGCTGGTATGCTAATTTTTTCACGATTTTTGCAATAGCTCTATCTCAAGAACTATCGCACGGAATTTAATTAAAAATTATAATCAGGCAGTTCTTGATATAGATTGATACTGATTAGTTTTTGGTGCAAATCGCTCGACAGGTGCGCTGCTATGGTGCATTTTTTACTATTTACGCAACAGCTATATATATATAACTAATACACGGATTTCCTTTAATCTTCAGATTCAGTTAGTTCTCAACATGAATCGATGTTGTTTGCATTTTGGTTCAAATTGCTCAACAGGTGGCACTGCTTTGTTGCATTTTTCACGATTTGCGCAATACCTCTATCTCAGGTTCTCAGGTGCACGAATTTTTATCAAACTTTAGATTCAGTAAATCCATGAAATTAACTAGTTTTGTTCATGTTTTGTTGTCAATCTCCCAATATGTGGCGCTGCAATGCTGAATTTTTCTCAATTCCTGCAATATCTCTATTTTAAGAACTAATCAGTGAGCTTCACCAAACTTCACATTCAGGTATAGCTTGATAAATATTGTTGCTGTTTATGTTTTGGTATGAATTGCCCAACAGGTGGCACTTTTATATTGCATTTTTTCACATTTCCGCAATAGTCTTATTTTAAGAACTAATGCAAGGAATTTCATGTCTTTAAAATCTTTACAATGATCATAAATTACCATTTAATTTTGGCACTGAGATAGCAAACTTTGACGCATTAAGGGTGTATTCGAAAAAATGTTTTTTCTCTCTCAGCAGCTCAAAATTTTCCTATACATTTTCAGATTCATTTGTAAAAGTAAAAACATGAAACTTGCTGAGACAATTTTTGAAGATATGTTATAAGATGCCGTATGACTTCATTTTTCTCTGAATTTATTAGAATTTGATTTATCGACAATTATTTTCTCAGCATGACCCTTTTTTTAGTTCCCAGATCTCTCGCTTTGGAAAACTCGGTTCAAAAGACGAACTTTGACTGCATTTTTTGTAATATTTTCTGCATTTATCAAAAAATCGCAGTCATGGAACCTAATATAGTTTCTAAATAAGAGAATTTCACAGTTTAGTGCGTTTGAGAGCAAAAGTGAATCTTAAAATAAATCAGAAAAAGAAAGTTTTGGGATTGCCACATTCGACTAGTTACTAATACTATTATTGTTTGGAAATTATCAAACAGTTTACTATAAAACAACATTGTCACACTATTATTGTTTTCCAAACAATAATAGTTTTTACAATTACAATTTGAAAATTATCAAATATAGATGGGGTCGTGGCCCCCCCTAGAAAAATTCTCTAGTTACGCCTATGTTTACAATTAGCTTAAAATAAAAGGGGAAATAGGAATATTCTGTAAGTGAGAAGAAGGTAGAAAAGAGCTTGTCCATCCCTACATTTAAAAATTAAATTATTTTTTCTTTTCTTCTATTTTTAAAAACTTAGTAAAATTTATGTTTTTCAAGTAACGCAGAATTAAAAAAAATCTACTAACAGGATGGAAGGAGAAATGAGAAGTTTATTTTGCCCCACCCTATCTTTTAAAATGTTAATAAATATTTCATTTTTTTCTCCTTTTGAAAAAACAAAATTTATTTTGAGTAACTTAAAATAAAGAGATTAAGAATTTTCTGTTAGGGGAAGGGGGAATAGGTGAGAGCCATTGCCCCTCCCTTGAATTTAAATTTGATTTTTTTTCAACTTTATAATTAAAAAATAACTAAGAATTTTACGTTAGGAAAAAGAAGGCATGGTATAGATAATGTCCCCGCCTAAATTTTTAAATTTAATCGATTTTTTTTTATAACTTTCGAGTAACAAAATAAAAAAAGAACTAATAAATTTATTGTTAAGGAAGAGGTGGGTTGTGTGAGAGGTCCCTGCTTCGATTTTGAGAATATAATTATTCTTCTCCAATTAAGGTCTATAAAATTATGGCATGGTAACTACATATACTGGAAATATAAAGTTTCCTTTTTTCCTCTTCAAATTTATGATTGTATAATGACTTCACAAAAACTACAGTATTTTTGCCATTAACAACTCACGATATGTTTGAAATAAATTACTGCAAAAATACGAAAAAGTAGCCATAAAATAACTGAAGTATTTTTAAAGTCGAGATTGCGCTATATAAAATCTATTGTCAACGGTAGAAAAACTTCAAAAACACCTCACTTCTATAGAAAAACTGCAGTTCATTTTTAGCTAGGAGAGTTCAATTATTGCAATATAATGTAAATCGCATCAATGATGCAAAATGTTTTCTCCAATAATCATTTATATAAGATTGAAAAAAAAATCTAAGACATTTCTGAGTATTGTAATTCTTCTTGCTTTAAAAATAAATTTTTTTATCATCATTGCTTATAAAACGTATCACTGTTTTCATAAACGATATGAAATTGTAAAATTTTCCCCTTAAGTTTGCTCTATAAGGAAAGGGCAGCTGACGTCAGAGTGGGAAAAAAATTACTGTGGAGCCATAGTGATTTCCTGCTCGGCTTTAATACTCCTACTGTACACTGGAAGTCAAAACGATGTGATTGGTCTGGTTTGTCTGCGATTAAAAGCTCTGTTGTATGATTGGTCCACGTCACCATGGTGATTCCTGTAATGATCGCTAAAGCAAAAATGTAATTGGTAGATTTATTGAAGGAAACGTTGTAAAACATTGTAAACATGCCCTTTCTTTTTTTTTACTTAAAAATACTTTTATTTATAAATGCATTATTCATAAATATTTGATTTTTTCTTCTTTTAAAAAATTTATTTCTAATTTTTATTCATAGTATTTTCTTTTTGATAAGTTTTTTATTTTATGTTGGCAATTATGTATTTTACTTATTCTAGATTTAGTAATTGACTTAAATCTTTATGCAATTAGAAAATTAATCTGACAACCATTGGCTCTTGGAGCATCAGATATTTGTGAGTCTATTTCAATTCATTTTTTTGTATTTATTTTATATAATTTTTAATAACTTTATTTTTTTGTAGCTTTCTTTTTCATGAATCTTAAAAAGTGATAGATTGTGTTCATTCTATTAATTGCAGATGCGAAGAGTCAGCAATGTAAATGCACATCACATCACTCAAAACTCTTTTTAAATTGTGAAATATGCAGCAAAATATTGCTTTGCAAGAGTTTTTTAGAAAAGAAGCTTCTAAATCACAGCAAGGAAAATCATTTGTTTGTGAAGTATGCGGCAAAGGATTTTCTCGGAAAAGTAATTTCAGACAGCATCATTTAATTCACACTGGTGAGAAACCTTTCGTGTGTGAGATATGCAATAAGGAATTCTCTCAAAAGGGTAATTTAAGTACACACCTCTTACTTCATACTGGTGAGAAACCTTTTGTTTGTGAAATATGCAATAGGAATTTCAGAAATAAGAGGACTTTAAACGATCATTTGGTAACTCATACAGGTAAGAAACCTTTTAATTGTGAGATATGCAACAAGAAATTCTCTCAGAAGTTGCACTTAAGCAGGCACCTCTTAATCCATACTGGTGAGAAACCTTTCGTGTGTGAGATATGCAACAAAAAATTCTCTCGCAAGAGTAGTTTAAGTTCACACCTTTTTATTCATACTGGTGAAAAACCTTTTGTTTGTGA
Source organism: Maratus speculifer (assembly GCA_964019185.1). Lineage (NCBI taxonomy): Eukaryota > Metazoa > Arthropoda > Arachnida > Araneae > Salticidae > Maratus > Maratus speculifer. Next base: position 1,779,812 of record CAXHSM010000047.1, on the reverse strand, counting down.
AATATGCAGCAAGAATTTTTCAATTAAGAGCCATTTAAGCACTCATTTGTTAATTCACACAGGAGAGAAATCTTTTAACTGTGAGACATGCAACAAGAAATTCACTCAGAAGTTTCACTTAAAGTGTCACCTCTTAATTCATACAAGAGAGAAACCTTTTGTGTGTCAAATATGCAACAAGTCCTTTTCTCTTGAAGCTAATTTAAGCAGACACCTGTTAATTCATACTGGGGAAAAATCTTTTGTGTGTGAGATATGCAACAAGAAATTCCGTCATAAAAGCGGTTTAAGCGTGCATAGGTTAGTTCATACTGGTGAGAAACCTTTTGAATGTGAGAAGTGCGACAAGAAATTCTCCACTAAGAGTAATTTAAACAGACATATATTACTCCATACTGGTGAGAAATCTTTTGTTTGTTAGACATGCAACGAGAATTTCGCTTGTAAGATCGTATAAGCAAGTATTTCTTAATTCAATTTGCTGGAAAATATTTTGTGCATGTGATATGAAAGAAATATTCTCTTGAAAGTGTTATTTAAGCACAGATCGTTAGTTCATAGTTGTTAGGTGTTTATCGATATTAAACAAATATATCTTGTATGACAACAGCCTAAGCTGTGTGGGAACTTCATCTAGTGTCTCCAGGGGAATGGCATGGACCAACATGGTGCTGTTATGTCATGTGGTATAAGCAAAAGAGGAGCAGAATCCAGTGTCTGTGTCACTCTTCCTGCATCCCGAACATACTATTGTACAATATGGTAAGAAAAGTCATATTCAAACATTGTGCTATGTGATCAATGAATCACATCTCAAGTGCCCCCTTGAGAGTTATAGAACAGGAGCCTAACGTCGATTTTCTTATGTATAACATAAAGAGAAATTTGGCCGGCATTAGAAAGCCCTAACAGAGGCCTATAGGTAACCACCTTTTTAAATTTTCAATTCCTGCCGGGTCACGGATTTTATGTGTCACTTCCGGTGTCAATTTTGAGTGTTTACATATGTATCGAGTACAAGGACCGGACATACATCAAAATGTAGGTTTCAAAATGCACATTAAGAATATCACTGTCTGCCAGGTCGAATCCTGCCGGAACCGGGTGGCAGCCGAAGTTTTATGAAGTCAATTTTGAATGGTTACCTATATATCGAGTTTAAGGACCGTACATGCATCAAATGTAGGTTTCAAAGTTCACTTTAAGAATGTCCCGACAAGCTGGATCCAATCCTGTCGGAACTAGGTGGCGGACTTACTTTTATGACTTCAAATTTGTGTGTTTACCTATGTATCGTGTTCAAAGACCGGACATACATAAAAATGTTTTGATGCAATTTTTTGTATGTCCGGTCCTTATACTCGATACATAAGGAAACAATCAAAATTGACGTCATAAGAGTGCGATTGTCACCCTCTTCCGGCAGGATTGAAACTGGCAGACAGTGATATTCTTAATGTGCAATTTTAAACCTATAATTTGATGTATGTCCGTTCCTTGAATTCGATACATAGGTAAACACTCAAAATTGACACCGGAAGTGAAACATAAAATCCGTGACCCGGCAGGAATTGATAATTAAAAAAGGTGGCTACCTATAGGCCTCTGTTAGGACTTTCTTATGCCGGCCAAATTTCTCTTGTGTGTTATACATAGGAAAATCGACGGCCGGCTCCTGGTCTATTAAGTGCACGAGACACTCGTGTCAGTGCCAGTCTCTAGAACATATTCTGTAGTATAAACCTGCAGATGTGCTATTGTTTTACCAAATGACTTGAGATGTGGAAATTATTAAAGGTTGTCATAAGCCATTTTGCTATAGATCGAAAGTAAAGGATTTTCTTCCTATGGTGGGAAGTTACAGATAAATGTGTTTGCGATATGCAGTATAAATATTTTAGCGTTTTCCTCTTTGCCAGGCACTAGTGTTATGTATACATTTATATCATGGGAGACAATAGTATTTCCGTGTGTTGCCACCTTAAATCTAAAATGCTTATAGAATGGCAGGATTCATAGCTAACTCGAGATCAAAGAAAAAACGAAATGCTGGAAAAAAACTTAAAAAATATAGCTTATATTGTTCTAATTTTATAGAAAGAATTATATCTACTATCTAATCCTGCTCTGAAATCTTTACATCTCTATTTTGAGATCTGTAAACTCATTTTTAAATTAAATTACATGGTGCAAAATTGTCATATTTTTTTCTCGGAAACGACCTGGATGTTTTCTTTACATTAATATACAATATTAATCTGTATTAGATGAAGCAAATAAGACATCTACGATTTTGGTTAAACTAAAAATTTTGCTTTCTATATAATCTTCGTGAAAAATGGGACTCTATTTTTTAGCCAATAACTTCTGATCTTGCGATGAAATTCCCATTTCTGTATTCATTCTCATACTCCACTTTTCATCATTCTACTTCTGTGGGAAAATGTCTGCGATTAAACTTGGCGCTGTGGTTTAAAGCTTTGAGTTATTAAACAAAGCTGCCAAGGTTTTATCTTCGCCGGTAATTTTATGTTTACTTTCAGATGTTTCCATTGATTTGTTTTATGTCAGTTAATAAAGAATAGTTGACTTTTATTTTCAATTCATTTGTATTTTTTTATATACATGACTGATATTTCTTAAAACATAAAACAAATTATATTTTGCATAAATGTTACATTGTTTCAAATAAAAAAGGGTCTCCATAAATAGTGACGAAAGCAAAATATATCAACGAATTATTATATAAACTAAAAAACTATGCCAAAATTTGGCAAAAAACAACAGAAAAGTAGGGTTATTATTAGAAGGTTTTAAATTTATATTCATAAAGTATTTCTATATTTGTAAATCTATTTTAACTTATCATTTTGCTGTAATTTAATGAATCGTTTAATATAGTTAGAAAAATGTTTTTTCTGTTAATTTTGAAAAAGCATAATGTAGTTATTGATGAAATATTTTTGAGCAGTTACTAAGAAAATATATGGCTCGGTTTACAGTGATATTTTACAAATGACGTATATTTAAACATGTTAACTACTGACATCATTTATAATGCTAACGTATTTTTACTTTCCAAATTTTACAATGCTGTTACTTTGAAAAATCAATATTGGAGAATGTCAACTTTCACCAATGAAGGACAGTCAATACCAAATACTTACGTGAAAGATTTTATATTTGAGTATATTGTTGTACATCCTGACCCTCACCGTTGTATGTCGATAAGCACAGATATGCTCCGGTGGAAGTTAAAAAATAGCGGAGTTCAACAGATGTTCATGATATGGTGATTGACGCCAGACCACTAAATGAAACTAGTTGGATGTGTCAATCCCAAAACTTTCTTCTATTTCATAAGTACATTTTAATATTTAAAAAAAAAAAAAAGAAAAGAAAAAAACGCGGTGACCCCAAAGTTACCCACTATCGAATATCCTCGAACATTTGACCTAACCTAATGAGATTCTGGTATCCGAAAAGTCTAAAACGCAAAATTTAATTAATATTCTGAGAAAATGAGCTTAGTAGTGCCTCATGTTGGGTAATTTATACTAAAACCTAATAAGCATCTATTTATGTCAAGACCTAACAGAATCTTAAATTTGATGGAATTTCGTTCATTAGTTCTTGAGATATAGTTGTAACAAAAAAAACTGCAAAACGTAGCACAGCAACACCATATCTTGGACAATTTATGCCAAAATGTAAAAAAGCGTCTAATTATGTTATGGTGTAAAAGAATCTGAAGTTTTGATGAAATTCTGTGCATTAGTTCTTGAGATATAGCTAGTTTAAAAAAACGTATAAAATATAGTACAGCAGCACCATCAGTTGAAGGATTTATAACAAAACGTAATCATCGTGTAATTATGTTATATGTCATTTTGTAACAAAATCTGAAGTTTGATGAAATTCTGTGCGTTGGTTGTTGATGTATAGCTATCGAAAAAATCATGCGAAATGCAGCATAGCTCCACCATATGTTACAAGGTTAATACCAAATTAGTTTTTATTTTATTTTCTTATTGAAAAATTTCTGAGCTTTCAAAAAATTCGGTAATTTTGATTCTGTGTCAAAATCTAGCAATTCTAATTAAAACCTTCAAAGTCAACCGACTTGGAACGATAAAACAATAATAACTCAGAATATTCTGACCTACGGATCTAGTCGGATCTACTCCGGTTGAATTAGGATAAGCGTAACTCGATACAGTGCTCTACAATAAGCCTTTCCCTTACCTTTGAAAATGTAAAAAGCCAGTATTTCCTTTTAAAACTAATATGTTTTTTTTTTAATTATACAGTATGGCATTAAAACTACGAATGTAAAACAATGCTGATGAAAAAGGATTAAAATATTTAGTATTTAGTAAATCGGACTCATATTTGAGTATTTATTTTAAATATATACAGGGTGTTTACTCTCAGGTGTGGCCAATGGCTAATTCCTAAACCGTTAGTCATAGGCATATAATTCCAATTACAAAAATGTTTTAAATAAGATAAAGAAATATTTTAAGAGCAATTTGGATCAATAAAACACTTTTTTTAAAAAAATACGAAATTTACATTTTTATTCGTTCTCCCGTCCTGTAAGTTATATTTAGTAATTTTTTCCTAATACTCTGACAAATATGACGGGAAAATACCGTTTTTCTACATTTAAAATTAACCGAGTAATAGCTGTTTAAATTTGGAGCATATTTTTTGGAGCCAATCAGGGGTCATTCACATATTTAATAGAAATGAGATTTCGTCAGATATATATAAAAAAAATGGTTGAGAGTAAAATTATATCACAATGCAAATTTGAAATCTTTAATTATTATGACATTGTACAACTTGTAATAAACATGTAACGAAAAATAACAGACTTTTTATAAAATAAAATGATGAAAATGAACTGACTAAAAATGATTTATATTTTAAAAGGATATTAGATAACTTGCAAAAGTTGGGTTACATCATGTTTTTTTGTTTTTGATAATTAAAATTTATGTCTTCTGTACCGCTGAATCCGAAATTGATCTTTATTTGTTACCATCACATAAACATTTTTTGTCAATCATAAATTTTGTAGCTATAAAATAAAAATAGCGAAAATTTGAGAGCATAAAATAGACGTGTTTTTAACTCTTAATAATTATTTTTTAAGTAATTTTTACCATTAAACTGAAAATAACCTGCATTTTTAATCATCGCGTTAGGATTTTTCGCAAAATGTAAATTTTAAAATTATTCATCTGCCTCCCCCCTTCATCGGACCTTTCAACTGTATAGCTGTAAGAATTCCAGTAAAAGCCAAAGAAATGAATAAATTATTGAATTAAATAAAAATGAATTTAAAAATAAGTTTCTCATATTTTTTATAGTAATTTTTTGCTATATTTTAACTTTGACATTAACGATTTACAAAAATATTCTAACGTGATGGTTAAAAATGAAGATCATTTTCAGATTCAGTGCTAAAAAGTACACAAAAAGTAAAATATTAAAAATAAAAAACACAGCCATCTCCTTTATTTTATTGTATACTATTTTTGTTGTTTTTAACTTTGACAATTTATAATTTACGAAAAATACGGACATAATTGTGAAAATTTATAGTAAATTTCGGTTTCAGGGATAAAAAATATATAAATGTTAAAAAACACAAACATCGTCTTCTTGTATTTCTCTTAAACTTCTTGGCGGTAATGGTAATCTATCCCACAGCAGAAAAGTTGAAGATATAAAGCACAAGAGAAAAAAAATTCTCTATTTTGTAGAAGATTAGAAATAGGGGAATCTAATGATCCATGTCTGCGGAATTAAAATTTTGCATAAGCCCACTACTGATCGACTCGTGTGTTCATCATTACGTTTTCCTACTCACAGTCTTCATTGTTTTCATATCATTGATTGTAGAACAAACACAGCGATAAACCTACGAATAAAAAAAGTGGTGGTGTTAATTTTTGTCTTGCGCAGCAATTCACTTATGGCAGACATGAGTAATAAGATTCCTCTCTTTCTTCACTTCTATAAAATAAAGGGTTTTTTGTGCTTGGAACCTTAGGTTTTTGTGTTGTCGGCTCTTGGACTGTATGCAATTTGTAAAAAGAGCAGTATTAGAATTTTATTAGCAAAATCGACTTTTATTTTTATACGAATTACAACATCCAGAAAACAAAATGGCTATTTGTACTGAAAATTGCATCAGAAGATTGTACTAATACTGCTGTTTATAGGTAACTTTATTTATTTTTTTTAATTTCAGATTAAGTGAGTATTCAGATTAATTTCAGATTGAGTGAAATATATACTGTTTACATGTACCCCATATTCACATGTGCCCCTTTCTCCCCTTCGATTTTATTCTTAAAAAAGCTTCTTTAACATCGTGTTTTACTTTAAATTAAACTACTGTAGTCTTTTAAATTAAACTATATTCCATCACATCACAAATAATTTCTTGCATAAACCAAAAATTTAATATTCATCATGCATCAGAAATTTACTAAGCCCACTACTGGAACACAGAATTAGACAACCTTTTTTTTCCCATCTTTTCTAAGAATATTTTTTGAAAATTTGAATACTTATAGACCTTTTGTACATGAAGTCACATGCTTCATATGGTGCCCAAACATAAGACAAATGTGGTGATTTCCCATTTGTAAACATTAGTGATTTGAGATTCATTTCCTTAATATTTAGAAAAACAAGGCAAGAATAAGAAAAATCAAAATTAAACAGAAAGACCCCCGCGTGCTTTAAACAGCAAACGGAGAGTTATGACGCTGCGTTTAAGCTCCAGATGTGCACCAGATTACAGTATCAGTCGTTGCTGTGACGTCAAAGCAAAGGGTCTATTCTGGTACTTTAAGGTTAGTACTATGGTAAATACACATTTATTTATTTATTTGTAACTTACTAACGCTTTAATAATAATTAGATAAATGTATTTAAGATGTCCACTACTGATTCGTTTACCTTATTTGACTTGTTGTAACCGAGCGTTGATTTTTTTAAAGTATGTTTCGTCCTGTCAACTGAGAGACAAAGAAAAAGATTGACTTTTAAAATTGACTAAATAATGGTCAGGTACTCTGTGTATTTCTTATTACAATGTTAGAAACGATAAATAAATAACATGTTACTTTCCTCTATCTTCAATAGAAGAAAGCGTTAGAAGGAGACGCTGCAATCGCGGATTTTGTGCCATTTTCAATTTTGTACTGACTAAAAGTGCGTGAAGTTATGCATCGAATTGAACCAATTTTTTGTGTAAATGTTTGGCAATTGTTAGTTGGTCCTCCCTGAATTTGAAAAAAATCCGCCAGAAGGAGGCTCTACATTAGCGATTTTTATGCCATTTTCAATATTGCAATACCTAAGTGTATGAAGTTATGTCTAAAACTGAAGTAAATTTTTTAGTCTCCGATGCTATTTCTTTCAGACAAGCCAAAAATGTCGTGTCATCATCCCTGAATTTTCTACTGAGCCGATTTTGATAATTATTTTTTTAAATGAAAGCTATTTATTTGTAGTTGTGCCCATTTTAGCTATTTTTTAATTTATTTCCATTTTTATATTTTATTTTCAATTTTAAATGCTTTTTTACGATATTTCTTCAAATGGTGGCAACTCAGTTTAGCTTTTCTCTCGTTAATAAAAATTTATTTTCCATTATCAGAAGCTTGATCTCATCAGTGAACATGTCCTCGCATTTAAAAGAAAAAAGTTAATTGTTTTCATAAAATTTAACCACAATAAAAGGATTGCGTATAATTATGCACTAATTGAGGTAAAAAATATATTTACTAAGAAATAATATTAATAATGTAAATAAAATAACAGAAAATAATTAATGATAAAAATTGTCTAAAGAAAAATAAGAAAATTTTCAAATGAGGAAAATGATGTCATTCAGCAGCCAGATAAATGAGATTTACGATATTATTACGGACGCCTTTTTCATATTACTAATAACAGTAACTTTAAAAAAACATTTGAAGAGAAAATGACGTCACTATTTAAAACATTTTTACTCATAACGATAATACATTTCAATATTTCTTTTCATTATGGACACTGAGATTGAGATTTTACTTTCGAATGACTTCAATTAGTGAAAATAATTATCACAGTAAAAATGAAATTAGTTTTTTTTAGCCTCCGATGCTATTTCCTTCATACAAACTAAAAGTGTAGTGTCAAAAAATGTGGCCCACTTTTACTTATCTATCATACGCAGTATAGGGTAAGTCTTGTAATCGTTTTGAAAATTGAAAAAAAATATTTGACGGATTTACACGTTTCAGATACTGGAAATTCCGAAAAACATATTTTTAGGAAAAAAATTGCCGTATAGATAGACAGACGTCTATCTATCGGTATGCAAACCCTCTATCTCACGAACAAATGGAGATAGAGACTTAAAATTTTCTATGTACTTTAGTAAGTAAGAATAGGACAAAGCCTATTTAATATCAGTAACTTCGATTATTCGGAACTATCTTTTTCGGACTCTCGAAAAATTCGTTCTGATGAAATGTATATAAAAAATTTCGATTATTTATATTTTAACAAAAGGACGTAAAAGGCAATAAAACAACACAAACTTTGCATCAAGAATGAAGTCGGTCGGATTAATAGTTGCCGAGATATTTGTAATCCTGTTTTCCACATTCTTCGATTTTTCATGACCCTGTATTTTCTTCAAATTTCAATTCAAAGATATGTTTTAATTGGAAATGAGACGCTTAATCTGACGCAGTAAACTGTTAGTTAATATGATGATTGTTTTTGGAGTTATAAGGATGTTTCTTTTATGCAATCCGGTACTACTTGTGTAGTTTCGTATTTTACATAATTTGTCGAAATGGGGCAATTCATTAGTGGAGCATTACTATGTAAATTAAGAATATTTAAATATACGTTTAAATTTTGTCTTGGAATTGCAATGCATTTTATAAATAGTTTTCACATATTTTATTTTCATATATTATACAATGCATATCCATGATGGGTAAGTATTACGGTGGCTCCCAACGACTAGTTTCGTAATCTGGCCGTTAAAACGAGACATTCATACAATTTTATTGTTAAAATGCATTTCTTTTTTCTCAGAGTCTATAAAAAGGCGTTTAAACTAAAGAAAAAATTCGTTTTTGATGAATCTAGTGAATGAAGAGGTAGCACGTCAAATTGTATCTCTTTATTATTCCGCAATTCCAATGTCTCTGAGAAAAATTGCTATTCAATTGGGTATTTCACATCGTTCTGTTTGCTATTATATTGATAAACACAAGAAAAATGAAGTTAGTTCATTGCATTCTAAACAGGGTCGCCCTTTTAAAAAAACCGTATCAATTTTTTTTCTTTTTTTAAATCGGAGGCGAAATTGAATTCTGCAATGGCAGAATCCACATTCAGCTTGTTGTGTATGATTATTTTTTTGGTATGACAAATAGGTCCTCCTTAAATTTGAAAAAAAATCTGCCTACAAATCACTATTATCCATCGGCTCGTGCAGAGACGAAAACTCGTTTTCACTCCGATTAATTGACTGAAGCAGAAATTTAAGATGAAAATAAAAGTTGGTATAGTATTGAATTAAAATTATTAAAGAATTAACATGAGTAACTATTTTTTAAATATTAAAATGTACGTATGAGATGGAAGAAAGTTTTGGGACCTGCTCATCCAACTAGTTTTTTTTTTATTCATTATATACCAGGAGGAAACAACACAGGTGATCACCTCATCAAGTTCACGGCTGAAGTTCGAGAATTAGTTAAAACTCTATTTCCGTATTAAAATGCCATTGGTCTGCCAAGTCATATGTTGGTGCTAAACTCCTGAAAATTGACCACTAGCATTGGGCGGAGTTCACAAAGTTTCCCACAAGCATTGCGCTATTTAATTGGCTTTTGATGAACGCTTGTGGGATAAATCAAGAAGCTGATTAGCTATAATCTATCGTGGTGTTTTTTGACGTCAGAAATGCTTGAGGTCCATTCGATGGTAAACATAATGGTCTACACTGTTAAAAACATTGTGAGAAATTACCTGTTTTTAAAGGCTATCTATTTTCTGGCCAATGACAACGATCAAAGTGCAAGTATTAAGCGCTCTTATTGATTAGAAAACACATAGTCTTTAAAAATAGAGGTTCTTTTCAGGATATTTTGCAGTGTACAAGTCAACCGTTATAATCAGGTTTTCAGCTTCCTTTTACCAGTATATAAACTGTCAGATCAATTGCATTTTAACATGAAAACAGTTTATATTAATTCCAAAATTTTAACCTTGATCTTTATTAGCTAATTACCTGTGCTGTCACCTTCCAGTCTATTAAAATGATTTACTCAATCCTAAATTAGTGGCAAGTGTATCTGTGTGATACTAGACATTAATTATTTTTCTCATATTAGTACCAAAATAGAAGAAACCAAGATGACTTATTATAATTGAACCTAATAAATACGGAACGTTATTAATTAAGAATATTTTGTTTGTTAATATTCTGTTATAATCAAAAATTATGTAGTTCTTTTTAAAATCGAATTTTAAGTTAATAAATATATTTTTTAATATAATGAACAGTAAAAATTTCACTTTGTTAGAGTGAAATGCATCCAAAATATTTTCTACTCGAAACTACAATAAACACAAACTTAGGATGTTAAACAATTCTTTTTCAGATTGTTTGTCATCCAATACAAAAATTATAAATATTAATACAATGGATACTGAGTCAGCCGCCATCGATTAATAACACTTGATTGGTTGATCCTGTATAAAAGTGAATCGCCAACAATCTTTGAAAGCTTGGATTTATCGCCAAGCTAATGCTTGTTAATTATTTTCTCTTACATAATCGAACTCGCCCTGGCAAATATCACCAAATTATGGAAAAGAAAATGTCTAGGCTTTCTGCATTTTATACAAACCCAATTGTTTACGTACAGTCTGAGTATCAATGTCGCTACTCTGATATAGAAACACTCTATCAATACTAGCTATTCCGTTTATATAAAAACTCAAAATATATCTATCTTTTTAAAAATGTACCATGAAAAACGCGATGCATTCCGCAAATTATTTGTATAAACAAACTACTACTATATTCCGCATAAATATTTTTCTAGAACTGTACTGTATACAAAACAAGATTATGCAGTCAGAAATTGTACTTTTTCGAGAATTTCGCTCTTTGCGAAAATTTTTCAAAATGAAGGCTTGCAATTGGTCAATCAGTTTTCTGCACTATGACAATGATAATCTGCATGCCTATCGAATAGCGCCAGCGTTTGAGTTCTCAGTCATTCAGCATTCTCCATGGCATTAAGAAAGTGACGCAAAACTTTTTCATATGACGTAGTTTTCTTCGTAATTTTATTCGATAAATCGATACAGAATTCTATGAACGCATACATTATATAGTGATCTGTCAACGTTCAACAACAACTAAACGTTGACAGACATATTTTTTTCTGTAATAATGCTATTTAAACTTTATTTTAAGATACAAATTATCCTCGTGCTCGATAACTTAGGTTTCCATAAAAAATAATTTTGATAAAAGAGCGTGTGGCATATATTTCTCATCGGTGGTGGTATGGCAGACAGAGATATTATTATACCCTGTTCACACTATGGATAGTTAAGATATCTCAGGCCTGGAACTCTCTCAGAGAGTTTCACAAACTCTCTCAGAGAGTTTCAACTCTCTCGGGCTAGATACAGGAACAACCACTCGCTCTCATTGGCTATAAAGCTTCGCTTTTACTGATTGGCTGTTATGGGCGTCTTTATTTCAAGCGCATGCGCATACGTTACCTTTGTTCAGTTCAGAGTTACAGTGACATTCGCTGAGATATCTTAGGTAAGTTTTTCAATGTGAACAGGCATCCAATTCCGGGAGGGTCCACTTCAAGTACGGCGACCTTAAGCTATCTTAAGTTTGTGGTGTGAACAGGGTATTATTGTACTAAATGAGCTCAACATTTTCCATAATTCATTAGTCTTGTGCTCTATACCTTAGGATAAGCCTAAAAAATACACCGGAAATGGTATTAATTTTTGACCTATACACCACTTCACTTCCGGCAGACATGGACCAATGAATTCCCTTTTTTCTATTGTTCTAAAAAAGAAAGCGTTTTTTCTTGTGCTTGATGACTTAGGGTCTTATGCAGTCGGCTCTTGGACTATTTTGTCCTGCAAAAATTAATTTTTTAACCAAAAACCGGTTTTAATGGAGTGGATTTATTTAAACAAAAAAAGCCTATATTTAAGTTCCAAAATTATTTTAAATGCTTTGTTCTAAGGCCTTCTAATTAAAACAGAAGGTCATTGAGGTGGGGAGGTCCACCAAGTGGCAAAGACTCTAAATAGCCCCACCTATCTAAATAAAACATCCGTTGATAGCATGATATTATCTATACGTTACAAAAATAATAGGTTGTTAGAACTTGTTACTTGTGCAAGTGTGTAACAGTGTTATCTGTTATCCTAAAATAACTGTATTTCTCATCTCTACTCCAAACCAGACCCTAACCTCCTGACTGCCGCTGGCTGATTTTTTCGCACACTAACCTGCAGGTTTCACTTAAATTAATATAATTCTACAAATAAAACCCAGTTTTGAAAATTTAAGTTAGGATTAATATTCTCAAAGATTATACACCTCTACATAATAACATATTTTGTATCAGGTTGGAAAAAACATCTTTTTTTAATATTTTTAATAAATTACAGAGAAAACAACATTACAATTTTACTCTTTTGCCGGGCGGTCAGGGGGGTTAATATTACTTAAGGGGGCTCAGGGGTTGAAAACTTTTCAAAAAATCGATTTTTTTATGATCTAGTTTTATTATTCAATTAATTCTTAACTCAATGCAAAAAACCGCATAAAAATATTTGCATTTTTAATGGAGTTATAAGCATTTATGTATCAACATTTTCATAGCCGCACCCATATAATTTCAACTTTGAGTTGCGTTTTCTCAAAATTTGATTTTTGACGACTAACACCAAGATTTAAAAAAAAACTATTTTATGAAATGGCTTAATTTTTTTTTGCATGCATATAACATCATTATCTATAGAATGAATTAATATAGTTTAGATAGTTTAATATTTTGAGTATTTTTAATGAAAAAAAAGTTGTATTTTTTAGGGGTTTTTAAAATTTTAAAATTTGAGAGTTTTTTTAATAATGTTGTTTTTGAATGATAGTTATTTCCTTAATTCATTCTATAGAGTAAAGTTTCCGGTTCATTTTAGAGCAAAAATTAGGTTCTTATGTCAATTCAACGTTAAGATATCTTAGTGTTGGTGATATAAAACATAATTTTTTTTTCGAAAATTGTGTTACATAAATTTTGCTATATTTCTTATTATATAACATTGAAGCACTTCATTTTATAATTTTATAAGATTACAAACATACCTTTAAAATATCATAAAGTTTAAATTAAATACATTGGATATTTCTGTTTTTATGTGGACTCAAAGCGCGAGCTCTTTTTTCATGTTTTTTCGTATCGATCAACTTCTGAGCCCCCTTAAAAGACTTGCCTATTTGCCGATTACATGCTATGTGATTTGGGATCAATTGACCTTTTTTTAGAGTGGGAAAAATGTACGTTTGTGGCATTTACACTAAAGAGTGAAAAAGTTAATAGTACTGAGGATCACTAAATATTTCATATTAGTGGTCCATTAAAAATATTATGTGGTCTCAGAACAGTGGACCTTCAAGGGCTTGAACGTTGGTACGGCTAGTATTCATGGATATTAAAACTTTGTACACTGTTTTTTACAAAAAACATGTTTTAAGGAACCTCAGAAATTTATACTCATTCTTTTGGTAAATGCTTGAAATGGTGTTAAATAATCTGTAAAAGATTTTCCTTACAGACCATACCGTAAAATGGAATTATTTTTACTGTACCACTGAACGAACAATAAATACTACGAAATTCATTTTAAATAGGGTATGTAATCATACGTTTATAGTAATCAATCAGTTTTAAAGAGGGATTGAGATGGAAAAAGAAAACAAAAAAAAAAATCCAATTCTTTTTACCGACATTTATTGACATTTAAAAACCACATCAGATCTTTATTCTTTTATGAAAATTCAATCAGAATTCAGAAAATCTTGAAATTAAATAATTTAATAACTGTAGGTATTATTGATGACATTGTAATCAAATTAGGATGTTTTCTTTTTCTTTTCAAATGGGCTGAGCTGGACACAGATGAAACGTTTAGCTTTTATTCTGGGTCTAATCTCTACCTATCCAGTGCAAATCTTTACGAAGAAAGAAGTCACCGTGCTCAAACTGGAAGAAAGAGAAACCTGGCCCGACCCGAATCTGCAGAAAAATATATGACCAGGACCCAGTATATTCCTACAAAAGAAAGACCTGACACTACCCGAACCTTGTAGATTTAAACAGTCAATGCCCAGGTTGGGTTCGATATTCGACTAAACTTCGAAGCCATTTTCTCTGAAGCCGCATGTTTTGCAAATACTTTGTTAGTACAAGAAGGGGGGAGAGTGATTGCCTCTTTCCCCCACCTCGATCTGCTGTTAGTTCAAGATTATTTGATAAGGTAAAAAGAACATATTTTGAACACAAATAAATTTGACAAAACTAATCTAAGTAATAAAGTATAATTTTTAATATTGTATTCATAAAACCTGGCAGATGGTGTCTTTGGATCCACAATGAAAAAATACATAAGAAACGATACAACACGTTACATAATTAAAAAATACACGAGCCCTCCATGGGATAAAAATGTCCTCCAAAACATAGCAAAACAAATGTATTTTCATAGAAGTTTTACCAAAATATTCTATTTGTATTAGACTATGTTTCATACTCTATTCTTGATGCACGGATATTCATTCTTTTACTTTATTTAATAAGCTTGAATCTTATAAATGTTTTTGGTTTCCATGTCTGTCTGTTCATGCTCTAACTCTTTAAAAACGTTTAATATGTTATTGCAACTTTCTATAGCACAATCACTACATAAAATTAAGTCTGTAATATGCATAGTTCATTTACATGGGCAGTCTAAAGTGTTTTGTTACATTTTGGTCATTGACAAAAAAGGTTTACGAATATTTTGATAATCACTAGGTTTTAACAGATGCTTGTATAAAGGTAATTTTAGAGAACATTTTTTGTTGCATATTTCTTACAACTATTCACCAGTATGTTTTAACCCATGTTTGTATAAACCACTTTTACAAGATAACTTCTTGTTGCATACCTCACAATCAAAAATTTACTCAGTAGTATGAATTAATAGATGCCTGTTTAAATTAGGCTTGAGAGAGAATTTCTTGTTACATATCTCACATGCAAAACGTTTTTCACCTGTGTGAATTAACAGATGCCTGCTTAAATGACTCTTTTGAGAGAATTTCTTGTTACATATCTCACATACAAAAGGTTTCTCATCAGAATGAATTAAAAGATGTCTGGTTAAAGCACTCTTCTGAGAGAATTTCTTGTTGCATATTTCACATTCAAAAAGCTTCTCAGCAGTGTGAGTTAATAGATGCCTGCTTAAGTTACACTTGTGTGAGAATTTCTTGTTGCATATCTCACACACAAAAGATTTCTCACCAGTGTGAATTAACAGATGTGTGATTAAATTACCCTTATGAGAGAATTTCTTTTGGCATATCTCACAAACAAAACATTTTTCCTGCTGTGAGCTAGAAGCTGTTTTTCCACAAAAGTTTTGTAAAGAAATATTTTGCTGCATATTTCAGACTTTAAAGATAGTTTTGACTGATCTGATGTATAGTTAACATTATAGCATCTGCGATAAAAAGAATTACCTTAATGACTTTTATGATTCATTAAAAAACTATTTATAAGAAAATAAATTTTGTTTGAAAAAAATAGTGCATAATTTGAATTGAAATAAAATTTGCATGATAGTATTAAAAATTACAATAGAAACCTAATTATCTGATGCTTGGAAAACTAAAATTTCATGAGGTGTATTTTGTAAACATATGCTGATTAAACTATATATAAAATTCTAACATGTAAACTAAATATCTAAAAACATAAAACAAATTTATCAAAAAGAAAATATTAAACATTGCAGTTAACATTTGTTATAATAAATATTTTAAACTTAAAATAAAGCCAGTTTAAGTATGAAATTCCGAAATTTCATATCATCAGGGAAACAATAATATATTTAGGCATTGAGGCAAAACTCAACTACTTTTGTGACACGTACAATGGAATGTATATATGTGTTCGGTTCAGAATTTCTCCAAAATTATTACTTTTTGCAATCTAATATGAAAGATTTAGCTTCATTCTTTCAAGCTTCATTGTATTGTAATAATTTAATTATTTATTAGTATTTATTACAATGTTTAACAATTGAATGCCAGATCCGTCACCGGTGACTGACACTAAACTTTCGTCTGACGCCGTAAGAATGCCGTGTAAAATATGATATAAAACTAGCAAAAATATGATTTATGAAATTATTGGAAGTAATTTTAACAATTACTTAACTTTTATTTATTAGAGGATTATATCAATAAATTTCTACTAAGATAGGACTGGGGAACCAGTTGCATTTTAATATGCTTTTTGTGTTTTAACCTCCTGACTGTCGCTGGCACACTAACCTGCAGGTTTCACTGCAGCATAAGCAATATATAAATTAATATAATGCTACAAATAAAACCCAGTTTTGAAAAATTAAGTTAGGATTAATACTCTCAAAGATTATACACCTATATATAATAAAATATTTTGTATCAGGTTGGAAAAAAATCTTTTTTTTAATATTTTTAATAAATTACAGAGAAAACAACATTACAATTTTAACCTTTTGCCGGGCAGTAAGGGGGTTAATAAATTCCAGATTTCACACCGTCGTCATATCGATGTCTGTGCTGGTGCTCCCGGTCTCTCATATAATACTAAGTGTCTTTCACTTAAAAAACAGAAATTTTCATAATGGTAATCTGATGCTGCACAAGTTTAACTATTGACATTATAGTTTACAATTGAATTTTGAATGTCCAAAAAATAAAATACAAATCATTCTATGATAATTTAACAAATCACTTTTCTAAATATTTTAAAATAAATTAAACAGTCCAGTAACTTACAGATTATCTACTATATACAAATACAGATAATTCTTATAAAAATATATAAGTAAATAATAGAAGCACAAAATGTAACAGATTTTTTTAATGAATATTTTCTACAATTATTTTGCAAAATTTAAAGAACAAAACTATCACTCATTTATAAACTATTATTTTTTCACGGAGCATTCCACAGCATAGGGCTAATTTTGTTAAACTTTCTGAACCCAGACAGTTTTATAACTCTTTTTCAAAAAAGGGAAATGTTTTAAAATATTCGTCAGGTAGCAGCATTTATTGATAATATGTTTAATTTAAAATACATATTGAATATGTTTTTCTATTTTGATTTTTAAACTGAGATCTTAAAATACTCTAATAATTGTTTATATGTAAAATTACACAACCATATTATAACAGAAATTTTATTTATTACTTCCCTTTTTTCAAATACTGCAAATTTATTTATTTGTAAATCAACACTATTCACAACATTTTATTTATTTATCCAGATTAAAATTTACTTACAGAATTTAACATTATTATATGTCTCAGATTATATCATAAATTTAGTTTTTACAAGTTGTTGTCAGTTTCTTCCAGTTAAAACCACTTTCTGCTACTGTCATGTCTGAAGCCATCTTCTGCCAGCCAAAACCCAGCTCTGACAAGATGGGAGGGAAAAATCCTACAAACAGAGTATTTTAATTGTAAAAAAAATCATCCAATAAACCCTTCAGTATCTTAGATAAAGCTATCAAAACAGCAACATTTCAAACAATTGTGTTGCAGTTATAATGAGTCCTCAACAAACAGCATAAAAATGCCTGTTTAAGAAACAAGATTTTAAAATTCTATTTCAATGCAGAAATAGATTTGGAGGAATAATTTATTAAAGTGATTTTGAAGCATTACAAGAGAGACAAGCTGGTCTCAAATAACTTATGTTAAAATTTCCTCATATTTCGAGGTCAGTAACAAATTAATAGTATTTTCACAGATACTTCCTTTCACAATACTGTTCAAATAGCCTACAATTAATCAAAGCAGTTATTAAAGAAAAACTGCACTAAAAATGTATAATAGGAATAACTAATAGGAATCATGCAAACAACTGAATAAAGGTCATTTTTTTATGAAATAATTATAAATCAATTTATTCTCACAACAAATTAGCATAGTACACCTGTATTAGTTTCTTATTTATTTATAAATGACAAATGTGTTATAATATTTACATTTAAAGAATACACATGATCATGGAATTGAATGATGAGTCCCCATTGCAGATGATTTAATAAGTTCAATTATTTTAATTAAGTATTGCTAAAATCGAAAAAAGTAATTGATAAAAAAACATGGAAACACAAAGCTTGTTTTTAGTTCAAAAATTATAGAGTTATTTCTTCATTCCTTTTATATCTTCTATTAATACTTTTGATTAGTATACTGCTTTACATTTCCAATTTTTTGTTAACTTCTTTAGTAGCTGATAGTATAATCATTTTCATTTCTCCAAAGAAATATTTTCTAACATTATTTTTAGAGTATCATCAAGTGTTGAATACGCATTTTTAAAACTATGAATGATTCCATTGAAATTTCAATACTGTTCACAAATCTCTCAGAAGTGACTTGATTTTGTCCAAAATCAAAAAATTAATTTATAAAAAACATTGAAACACAAAATTTGCTTTTAGATTAAAAATTATCCATTTTTTCCCCTCATTGGCTTCATATGTTATTTTAATACTCTTGATTATCATACTGCTTTGTCTTTTCAATTTTATTATTAATTTCTTTAATGGCTAACTGTATAATCCTTTTAGTTTCTTCAAAGAAATATTTTCTTACTTTATTTTTAGAATATCACCTTGTGTTGAGTACATATTTTTAAAACTATGAACTCATTGAAATTTCAATACTGTTAACACATAACTTTATCGTCTGCTTTTCGAGTCAACTTTTTTCAGATAGAGGATTCTTTCTATATGAGTGATTCCATGTCTATTTTCATAACAATATTTATAGACTTACATTTATCAAATATTCCAGATGGCGAAAAAGAGTTTACATCAAAGTTCCTCCGTATTCCCCTGCTAGTGATTAAAATTTCCCAATAATAAATATTTACTTACAGATAATAATACTCCCAGTATTAACGAAAATTTTATAAGAAGACTTATAGTAAATATTTTTACTCTTTACTTTATCTATTCGGTTGGCAGTTAATATGATGGCTGGCCATTTGATTATTGGATTATCTTCATAATGTAAATAGAATCACAAGTCATGTACAAATGATTTAAATTTTGGAGTATTACTTAGAACCATATATTTTTTAAAGCAACAGCTGAACAAAGATGATTACATGTTTAGGTTTTTTTTTTTTTTTTGAATACATCAAAAGACAAGAATAAATCAAATTATGTGAAAATTTTTAATAAAAAAAATAAAGTAAACAATAAGAAAACACCGCTTACATATTTGGAGAAAGGTGGCATTTTCTATCAAATTAAACTATAGGTAAGAAACAGGCAGTGAAAGGATTCATTCAAAAATATATACCAAAATTTGCATATTACAAAAAATAAGAAACAGTCATCTTAAAATTTTCTTTGTGTCTCACCGGTATTAAACAGAAGGTTATGCAGACCTATAATGCTATAGATTTTTTTTAATAAAAAAAATTATGTTTTTTGTTCTTTTAAAATTTGTGTATACTAATTTTTTATACCTACCATATATACTCGCGTATAAGTCAAGAAATTTTAGGCAAAAACAGAACTTCAAAGTGAGGGGGGTCGACTTATACGCGAGACCTAAAAAAAAATTTTATAAATAAAATATCGGAAGATAGTTTGCAAGCGAATCGGTGCTGTAACACCCCATTGTGTTTGTAGAGTACAAAATCCAATATCCAGAACTCTTCCAACCTCGACGATTCTGAATTTAAGATCATTTATAGTTTATTTTTCAAAAAAAAAAATAATAATCTACCCCACCCTATTACAAAGAACAACAACTAAGAAAAATCATGCGTAAGCATAGATTATGAAGCACTTTCCAACACTTAATGAAATCTTTAACAAAACTTTGTTATTTAGGGAAATAATAGTGTATAGCCAAATACACCCAAATATGTATTCCAGTACATTAGAACAGCCCTGTATTCCATATGTCAGTTCATATAATGGGAAAATTTAGCTTAGCAAGAAAATACCCAGTAGCTTGAAATTTCTTTTTCAGCAATTCATACTATTAGATGGAAACATACTTGAAAACTTTTGTTCAGCCCTGTAGTTTACATTGTACCTTTATTACACGTCAGCATTAGGCTAAAATTTATTGTAAACTAAAACACTTTTAAAACAACTGAAATCACATTCTCATAAATCATCATTCATAGATGTCCATGTACCGAATTCTTTGCATGGCCCTGTATATACCTTTATCTATATTCTGCAAACATTTCTCAGTAAATTGAATGCAGCTCAGCGTAAAAATGCATAGCTTATTTAAGAATCACGTTTAAATAATTTACACTCATTTTCGGTAACGTTGGTGAGCTCTTTCGGGTAACCCTGTATGGTAACTATAAAATTTATACATACCATATAATGTGCATATATTTAGCGAAATATAAACGCGAATATCATAATTAAAATGCATTTCATCCCTCCATCAGCAATCATTGGACACATCACACATATACGGTTCTTCAGAAAGAATATACTGTTTGAAATCTTTTGTATGGCCCTGTAAATGCTATGTACTTCATATTATGCAAAACAGTAGTGTATAATTTATATTAAACTTCAGTGACATATATCAATTTTATTATACATGAAAAGGCTTAATATATTTAAAATATGTCACACACAATTCCCCCTTTTACCATTATCTAATGGAACGAATCAGAGGAATTGTTCCTTTTCGGAGCCGTTTCATTTCGGAACGAGCCTGAGGAATAGCTCCTTTTCGGAGTTGGTGCATTTCGGACTGATTCTGAGAATTCTATCCTTTTGGGAACCGTTCCAAATATGTTCAATTCTGCGATTGCGTTCCTTTTAGGAATCGTTCCCAAAAGGACGGATTCATGTTTACAGACTGGAATCGTTCCTTAAATTCCACTGCCGGAATCGCTGATTTTTGAATCGTTCCTCAACAAATGACACATCTCTGCTAAAAAAACTGATTAAAGTTAACATTAGAACAAATTATTCAGCAAAAAGTAAGTTTAAAATATAAAAAACGACTTTTAAAGTAAGTTTAAAATTCGTAATGTCTCTGATCATTGATATTCACATCACCGAATATTTGGCTATTCATGGCAGTTGAAGGGAAGTTTGAAGTCATTGCGCACGACCTGTATTCAGTACTTTTCAGCCAATGGCGTTTTACATAATTTTTTTTTTTTTTTCAGTGGTAGCACTTGTTATGTAGAAATTCTGTTTGTTTGTTTGTGTGTATTAAATAAATTTTATTTCCCGCATAAAAAAAGTAAAATAAAAAATAGATTTTTTTTTTTTTTTTTTTTTTTTTTTTTTTTTTTTTGAGGGGGATTGACTTATGATTTATACACAGGTTTTGAATTTTTCCTTATTTTTAACAAGAAAAGTTAGGGGGTCGACATATACGCGAGTATATATTATATATTAGAATTTATAAAATACTGTAATACATCAATTTTAATATTAATACTTTATAGATAGATTATAAAGCATGATGATTATAATATTATATAAAAAACTGGCGGAACCAGAGAGTAAAGTACAGCTCAATCTGAAAAATGTTTGATTAAAATTTGGCAACTATTTTGTATCTAAAAAAGTGTGTAGAAAAAACTGGAAGCAGATCTGTGAGGCTCATGAAATAAAAAAAAAAATTATTACCTGAAAATGTAAACTGAGCTTTACTGATGCCTTATATTCAGAATCATACTGTTATCCACTCAAAATATTACTGGGCAAAGTAGCTAATAGAATGTACAATTATATTTTCTCAAATCAGCTAACTTCCACAATGCTAAACAAATATAAACCATGAAGTAATATCTAAAGCATAACATTAATATTGTCAGGTTGTTGAAGAAATGATATAAAGATATATTTCTGAACACAAATATTTTGTATATGTTTAAGGTTTTGAGTTTACTTGGAGCTTTGATTCCTCAATTATTAAAAACCTTCAGAATGGAGTTTTGTTCACACTTTGTATTGAACACACTATTCAGGTTCTCATTTTTTATTACATCAGCCTGTAACTTATTTTTATGAACCCAAATTTTTAAAGTGGTTATGGAAGATTGGGATATGGACTGTGTTAAAAATGTTGCTTTTTAACTGACTGAATTTAAAGCACTAGTAAAGCTCAATCCACATTTTCAGCTAACACAAATTTGGATAATTTTATGAATTTTAGAGTTAATCTGATATTTCTTTTCCATACATTTTTTTAGATTGAAAACATTTTCTAAATTTTACTGTAATATTTTTTAGATCAAGCTTTACCTTTCTCTCTGGTTCCTCCATTTTTTTTATATGATTTCACAACTTTTCAAATCTTTTCAGGAACTTGATCAATTACCTTGAACTAACAAATCTAAACTAATATTAGTATTATTTTAAAGTATAAGTTTTTTTCTTGTTTCATGAAGAAAAAATTACAAAACAGTTGTTCTGGATGGATCTAGATGAAATATATTAAACTTTGAGTTCTAGAGTAGGTCACTTCACATTTTCAATTTCGTCACGATCCGATGATTGGTTTTAAAGTTATTAACAGGCAAACTTTGGACTTTAACATTAGAGATGCATCTGAGCTCTATTATACAGCACCATTGTGCTGTATGATAAATCAAAATTCAATTACATGGTTATTCAATTGTTAAAGTAATAATATGTGACATAAAATTACTTATTTAGACTGAGTTCATTTCTTTGTTTTTAATTTAATAATTTATTGTTTAACTTTATAATGTTTTAATAATTTGTTCTTAATTTCATAAAAAATCCATCTATTTAATAAAGTTTATTAAGTAATTGTAATTTTTCTCAACACTTTTATTCAGAAGTATAAAGATATTCAAACAATTACAGTCGGTATTCATTAATTCGAACTCATTGGGACCACAAGAAATGTTCGAATTATCCGAAGTTCGCATTATGGAAAATATGAAATGAAAACATGCTTAATATGGTGCTATTACAAAGGAATTAATGTTATTGTGTTTTTTTAATTTATTTCATGTGTTATCATTAGAATATGACTTAATATTAAATTAGAATATACAAATACATAAACTAATTAAACGATTAGGAACATGCACAATCTAAGAAAAACTTGAAGCGCCACAGATAGACAGACGGGACACTAAGAAAGTGGATATCAAATGCATTGGATTATATGCATACTTATTCGGAACAATTTTTACAAAAATCAAAGAAAGAAAGTTATTCAAATGATCTGAAATCCATGAGAAAGAAAAGAAAAAGGAAAAACTGAATTCTAGTTAGTTCAAATTAAACAAAGTCAAGAGAAAATGAGTTCGAATTAATGAAAATTTTTAATGTTATTCTACAATTGAAAATTTCGAGATTTCATGTTTAGCTTGAATTAAGCAAAGATTTGAATTATCTGATTTCGAATTAACGAGAGTCTACTGTATGTTTAAAATTTAACAAATGATAATTTATAATACTTTTAATTATTTTTTCAAAACTATATTAAAATAAAGTTCCACATTCAGCACAGTCAGATTAATGATTTTTAACAGAAATTTGAAATGGATATCTGAATATGACTTAGGGTTTGAAGCTCATTTGAAACTGTAAAAAACTGTTTTTCACTTTAAGGTATATGTGCCTATCTTCAGAGCCCCTTATTAAAAAAGAAAGAAAGATATTTTTAGTAAACTCTAAAAAATCTTAGTTTTTAGTAAAAACTTGAAATAAAACTGTAAATTCAAATAAATTTTCAATGTAATTTTAACTTACATTTCACATTTAGGCAATAATTAGTCGTATTTTTTTTATAGAATTTTGTTTATGCCAAATTTTCTATGCTGAAATCTATTCAATATTTGAACTTTTTTTCAACATTATATTAGCAAGCTGCTTAACTGTGATATCCCTTTAAGACCCAGCTCGCACGATCGTGCGGGTTAGACATACATTTAAATTTTTGCTTCTGAAACAGTCGTATGTAATATAAACCCAAATTGAACGATTGTTCCGGTTAGCAGAAAGAGTAAAGTATCTTTTTTTATCAACAGATTGCGGTAGTAGTCCATGTTTTACTTTCAGGTGGCATGTCTAGCTTTGTTTACAAATACAACGGATATAGCTCATCATTTTATCTGTCGTAAAAAGGTAATTATCAATATATTTTTAATTGCTTGGATAAATATTTTTGCTTTAATGTCTAAATAAGTATAATATAATAAAAAACATTAATTATAGACTATTTATTTTGCTCTTAGGACTCAAGATTTCGTCACCCGCACGATCGTGCAACTTGGGCATTACGTTAGTCATTGCTGCAGTAAAGGTAAGTGTTTTTCAATGTTCATTTTGATTTCTGTTTCAACAATTTTGATGACAGCCAAAATAAAACGAAGTATGCTGTTTCATAATTAATACTATATTATTTTCTTGGATGTTGTCATAGATAACCCCCCCCTTTTTTTGAATAATTTTTACTTTTTTTCTTTTTAATTAATAAAATTTTCAAATACTTTTTCTAATTTTTTATGCAGTACTTTGTTAACTTTTAATAAAACAAAATATAATATTTTTTTCAGATGTCTAAGCGGAAAAGAATTCTCACTCAAGAAGAAATATTTTAATTGATGAATAAATCAGATTCTGAGTTTAGTGATCTCTCGGATGATGACGATGTTACGGACAAAACATTTGAAGCAGATTTATTAGAAGGACTGTCAAGTTCAGATGAGCTCGATGAAGAAAAAATGACAATTTTGGATCATTCTTCCTCTTCAAAGTCTCCTGAATTCATCTTCCAAAGTTCTACCTCCAAGGCGTTTTCGGAAAATACTAAAAGAATGAAAAAAGAAAAAAAAGGAATACAAGTGGACTGTTAAAAAGTTCATTTGTGTACCTTATCCTGGAACATTAGATTTCACGCAACTGCAAGTACGTTTTTCATTTCTTAAATTGTAACAAAAAAAAGTTATAGACTTATAGAAGAAATTAAATCGATATAATAAATAAAAACTTTAAAAATATAACAAACATTTTTAAATCAATTAAAATATTTTTTAAGTCGATAAGTACTTCTCCAATATTATTTTTTTCCTTCTTTTTTAGGCTTCAGAGCGAACCATTTCCCATGTGTTGATGACATTTCAAGTCTTCGCAAGTGCAGGTTTGAAAACTGCGAAAAAAGTGCAAAAACACGTTGTGAAAAATGCAATGTTTATTTGTGTATGTCAAAAAGGTTTTAAAGATTTTCACTGTAAAAAAGTATGAATCCATAAAATAGAGAATAATACATCAATAATTACCATATTTGTAAAATATTTTTTGTTTCAGTTTCTCTCTTCTATCCATTTAGAGCCAGAAAATGTATAAATCTTAACATGTAATAAGTAATGATTTCAGAGGAAAAGCCCAACCCGCACAATCGTGCTGGTGCGGCTGTCACAGAAAAAGCCCAACCCGCACGTTCGTGCGGGTACTCTTCACGCACTAGGGGGGCGAGAAAATTTTTTTAATTATTTTTTTAGGTGTCATTAGGGTTAGTATAGAGTTAATAACCAGTTGAATATAATATTTAATGATGAAAATGTTTCGGGTCTTAAAGGGTTATGAAACAAAATATTTGCAATACATCTTAATTTTCCTAACATATACCAAATTTTGCAAATAAAACATAAATTTTACTTAAAAAATGCATATTTTTCTTTAAAAATAGCTCTTAAATAAATATTGACATACTTACACACTATATTTTGCTTCAAAATATACCAATTGAAAAGCAGGGCATTTTAACACAATTTTTATTTCAATATGTTTAGAAAATTATGGTATCAGTCTGTCTGTCTGTCTACTGCCTGTTCACGCTCATGCACACCAATCTCCACTTTTTTTTTTAATCAAAAAATTATACATTGAATCTGAAATTCAATAAAAGAATGAAATTAAGAGGATTTTAAATGTCCACTATATTTAAGTCAAGACACATTAAATAAATGATCAATGCTGTATAAATGAGGATATGAGTTACAAAATTCACCTTTTCCAAACTTTTTAAAATTGAGTTTTCAGTATCAGTGTATTCCATTGATGAATCTGCATTGGAAAATTCCTACAATCTGATTTTATCATGTATTCCTTGCATTGTAAATTATTGATTTACAATGAAAAACAGTCAAGACAGTCAGAAGTTTTTCGTTATTTTCAAAAATTTTACTTTCTGGATAAGGCAAATATTGAAACTCACATCATCAAATATATATATATATACCGTAAAATACCGTTAATCCGCCCTTCCCGATCAAACGCCCCCTCCCCACTTTATAAAGAATTTGAAATTTTCAAAAAATCCCGAGAAAGCGCCCTCCCTCCCGATTCTCAAAGGCGATTGAGAACAAGATCAATCATTTTGAAATGAACGAATCATGAATCTTTGATGAAATGCGCGTTTTTTCAAGACTTTTTAATTGATTTCATGCTTGTTTTGGCCTTTTTTTTTACTAATTTCTCCTTTTTCTGCGTTTTTTCGACAGAATTTATGCTTAAAAAAATAAAAACCAAATTTTTTTCAAGTATAAAAATTCATGATTCATTCAACGATTCATTCATTTCATGATGATTCATTCCTGTAAATTTTGTTGAAAGATTGCGAAAAAATCCCGTGTAAGCGCCCTCCCCTAACTATTGTACGATTTTTCTTTTCGTTTGGGGGGGCGGATTAACGGTATTTTACGGTAGGT